>MKEJ01103145.1:0-15230 GCA_001753735.1 Embelia ribes | reverse complement strand
TCTTGGTTCTTCGAGAACTTCTTGAGCATTTCAGAGTTTCTGAGGCGAACAACCGACTTATCAATCCGATTCCATCCCGGATTGTGGCGTCTTCACCATACCGAGGTTCTTGCCTTCATCATAGGCAATGGGTCGAGGTTTTCTCCATCTCAAACCTGCGTTTTAGAGACGGTTTAGGACTGATTTCATACGGGTCTCGTACCAACGTGGGCGTGGTTCGTATCAAGAGGGAAGAAGGTTAATTGGAATCCTAGTATAGTTACTAGGAAGAAAGCCCATTTATCTCGATGAATAGCTTCATTATGTGGAATGCCAGAGGTGTTGCAAACTCTAAAACTCTGGCCCACTTGAAGCTTTTAGTTTGAAATTATAAGCTCCATTTCTTGGCTATTTTGAAGCGTATGACAAATTTTGAGGTTGCTCTAAATATTGGAAAGAAAATTGACCTTGCTAAAGCTTTCTCTAATGAAGATGTAAGTGGGAAAATTTGGCTTCTCTGTAAAAAAGACTGGAATATCAGTATTTTGTCTAAGGATGATCAGTTTCTTCATGCCACTGGTGAGTGGAATAGTAATAAATGTTTGTTTTCTGTGATTTATGCAAAATGCAACTATATTTGTAGAAGGGAATTGTGGTAGAATTTGTTGAATTGGTCTATGATGGGTTTTCCTTGGATTGTTATCGGTGATTTCAATTGTATAGCTTCAGCAGAAGAAAAGGTGGGGGCAAAAAATTTTGCGAAGCAGCAAAGAAAGACTTTGTAGAATTTATTCAGAAAAGTGGTCTATATACTCTTCCTTATATTGGATCCAGATTCACTTGGCAGTGCAATTGAGATGGAGAACTCATATTAGAAAGACTTGATAGAGCTTTGGTCAATTCTGCTTGGAATTTTGTAAATTCAGATGCAAAATTGACTTATTTGGAAAGAATTTTTTCAGATCACTCTCCTTTGCTTACTCATTCTCCTAGATACAAAACTGGTCCTACAGCATTTAAATTTCAAAGAATGTAGACTTGTCATGAGAACTTTCTATCTTTTGTTCATAATCACTGGAAGGTTCCAGGTCAGGGAAAGGGTTTGCAAAAGTTGCCTTGTAAAATTAAAAGGCTAAAAGGGGCTCTGAAAAGTTGGAATTGGAATGTGTTTGGTGATGTTTATAAAAACCTGAATGCTCAAAGGGATGAAATTTTGATGAGGAAAATGCAGAAAATATAAATCTTCTGAAACTTGATTCTATTAAGAAGAAATACCAGGATACTCTTCTACAAGAGGAAATTTTTCTTAAGCAAAAGGCTAGAATTCAATGGCTTAAAGAAGGTGATAACAATACTAAGTTTTTTCATCAATCTCTTGTGCATAAAAAAAATAAGAGAGCTATTTCTCCTATTATTGATCCAAATGGGAATCTATTGTCAAATGTGGGAGAAATTGGTTTGGCAACTGTTGAGTTTTTTAAAGGGCAACTTACTACTAAAGAGGTTTCTGAAAACAATAGTCTCATGGACTACATCCCTAACCTGATATCTGATCTGGACAATAACATGTTATGTTCTGACCCTACTATGGAGGAATTGAAACAGGCTATTTTCTCCATCCCTATTGACTCTGCGCCAGGTCTTGATGGTTTTACAGCCAGCTTTTATACTAATTGCTGGAATATCATTTGTGATGATCTTTTTGAAGCAACTTTGGATTTTATGAGAGGGGGAAATCTGAGTTGGGCTTCCACAGCTTCCACTTTAGCTTTAATTCCTAAAATTGATAATCCTCAATATTTTGTCTCCTATAGGCCAATTTGCTTATGCCAAGTTTCATATAAAATCTTTGCTAATGTTTTAGCTAGTAGACTCTCATCTAGTATGCCAAAATTGATATCTCAGTCTCAAGGGGGGTTTGTCAAAGGGCGTGAAATTGCTGAAAGCATTGCTTTCGCAAATGAGCTTACTTTTGATATTAGAAGAAAAGTGAGAGGTCGTAATGTGATATTGAAATGGACATGAGCAAAGCATTTGATAGAGTATGTTGGGCTTTTCTATTCAAAATTATTAGAAAATTTGGTTTCCCAGACAACTGGTCAGCTCTCATGAGGCAATGCATTGGTCAGAATATGTTTTCTATATCTCTAAATGGTATCTCCTCCAGTTTTTTTCCCATCTTGTTGAGGTCTACGACAAGGTGACCCTCTATCTCCAATGCTCTTCATCATTAGTCAAGAGCCCTTAAGTAGAGGACTTTCTCAGCTTGTCAATTCTGGTAAATTAATACCACATAGCACTCCAAGAAGTTGTCCTAAGATCTCTCACCTTCTTTTTGCTGATGATTGTCTTATTTTTACAAATTCCTCAAAAAAAAATTTAGTTACTTTAATGGGATTTTTGAAGGAATATGCAGAAGCATCTGGTCAGTCTATTAATGCTGCAAAAAGTAGTTTTCTTGTTCATCATTCTACTGCTCAGGTTAGAAGAAATATCATTGCTTCAACCACCAAGTTTGAGGAGGGAATTTTCCCTTTTACTTATCTCGGAGCCCTATTGAGCTATAAAAAATTGAGAACTTATTTTGATTTGTTGATCGATAAGATTTCCAAAAAAGTTGCAAGTTGGAAAGGGAAAACTCTATCCAGTGGAGGCAAAATCATTCTCATAAAAAGTGTGTTAGCTTCTTTGCCCATTCATATTTTATCTGTGTTGTATCCTTCTCAAACAATTCTTAACAAAATTGAGCAGGTTTTTCCCATTTTTTTTGGGGTGATTTGGATGACAATCTTGAAAAAGTTTGGTTAGCTTGGTTAAAAATCTCTAGGCCTAAAGAGGAAGGGGGTCTGGGTATAAGGTCTCTTAAAGAAGTCATGGATGCTTTGCACTCGAATTACTCTGGGCAGTCTTAGCTAAGGACTTTCTTTTCTAAGTTCATGCAAGCTAAATATATTGTTTCAAATGATGTGGGATGTCTAATCTTGAAGCAAAATCATTCTTTTCTGTGGAAATCTATTACTGATAGAGGAGAATTTGTGCTCTCTAACATGTCTATAATAAATGGAAAACCTATATGGAAACCTAATTCTCAAGGCATTTTCTCATCTAAATCTTCTTGGAGTGCTGCTAGAAACACTGCAGCCGGGTGGTCTGTGGCTTCTTTTGTTTGGAAAAACTGCATTCCTGAAAAAATAAGCCTTTTCACATGGAAGCTTTGGTTTAAGGGGGTCCCCACAAATGATAGAATTCAAAAGTGTTCTATCCCCATAGTTTCAAAGTGTCTTTGTTGTCCAAATTCTAATACAGAAACTGAAGAGCACTTATTTGGACACAGTTTTGTAGTTGAGAGGGTATGGAATCATTTTCCTGGGGTTTTTAGCATAAAAAACATCAGCAATCTTGATTGAAGAATAAAATGTCTCAAATTGCGGTCTCTAACTAAAGGTCTCAAACGGGATAAAATCATAGCTAGTACGGTTCCTTCACTGATCTTATGGGAGATCTGGCTCCACAAGAATAATAGAAGATTTGAAGAGGTAGGCTTAAATCCTTGTGATGTCTTAAGGCGAATTTCAAATAGCCTTAGAGATATCAATAGTATAATTAAGCTTACTGGTACAAATTACTTCCAATTTAAGTTGGTTACAAATTACTTCCAATTTAATATAAAGAAAAATCAAAAGCAAAGTAAAATCTGGTAAAGGAGACAGATTATTGTGAAGGAGAGCATCCAAGATTCTAATTATATCGTCTACAAGACAACCACCAATTTCCAAAAGAAAAAAAAGAGTCCAAAACTGAAGAAAAAGGTGGCTGAGGCTCTCTGCAAGTTAGCTCTAATGATGACAAGCTACAAGAAGAATTTTAATTTTGCTTATAACTAAGAACCTTCTCAACATTTAATGACGCAACAAAAAGAACGAATTGAGCATTCACAAATGGATCGAGCATGGCTAAGTGAGTGCCTTGAGCTAAGGAACTAGTGCCTAAAGCACCAAGGCAGAGCGCCTCTCACTCACATTATGCCATATTTCTATTTCTTTGGTTCTATTATGGTATATGTTATTTTTTTATATACCTTTATCGTGGACATTTATTATTACTTACCAAGGAAAATATCACTAAAATAAACTATCGAAAGGTACGTAAAAAATATATCAAGAAGTTATCACCACTTCCCCACACCTTTAACAAGAGCCCATACTTCAACATATACCATAAGAAAGTTAAAATTTCATGAGATTATGAAATTTTATTAAAAAATAGTTAGCGCCTTACATTACTCAGGCGAACGCCTTGAATGGTGCCTAACGCCTTAAATGGCACCTAGCGCCTCAGGCAATAAGGGGTATTGGTGACTTAAGGACTCCTAGAGCTTTTAACAACATAGGACCCAAGTCAAGAGACCATGAATACTCCGGTACTTCATTCTATAACCCAAACCATGATTAAAAAGCATTCACAAAATCGATATTGAAATTTCAACGTTGTGTTCAGTTTATACAGATAAGCTTCCACAATGAAGAACAAGAAATACCTGTCGATTGTACACATATTCCAAAAATGAAGGTACTTCTGGATAGCGGTATTGGACGCTACTATCAGCTGCAATAGATTTTTGAAAGCAGACAATGTCCCCATCTTCAAGCTGTGGGGGAAAAGGTTATATTCAAAAACAAAATCTTGATGAAGTAGAGTAATATAAAAAAATCACCAAGAGCATTTACCTGGCTAGACCGAAAAGTGAATTTTGAGTCAATTGGTTCACACATGACATGGGGCTCAAACTTTATTTCCTGAACATGTGATTCCCAATTTAGAAAAGATAGCATATGCATGTAAGACAGATAATGTGAGACACCGACAATTAACTTCCATGAGGAATCTACATGTATGAGATAAGAATAAATCATTCTGCACTGAACCCCACACTACCATTGAACTAGGAATTAACTTTTACATCTACCTTCAATATATCAACTCAATGACCAAGATTAAGTTAATAGTAATTCCAATCACACAAAATGGTAACACTCCAACTTCCAAATCAAAGTTCAAATCCTTCCCCCTATTCCACTGCCTTTTATCCTCCCCTGGCCAGAGAGAGAGAGGGATAGAGAGAGAGGAGGGAGAGAGGGAAGATGGGGATGATACGGCATTACTCAAACGACGGTTACTTGGTGGCCAATAGCCCTGATCAGCTAAGTTGTTCAAACACAGGCTATGTCCAGTAAGAAAGGAAGAAAAGAAAAAGAACAATAAGATAAAAAGAGTTTTGACCAGTAAGCTTGAGCTGCACAATTAACAAAAATATCTAAAGTAAAAAACAAGCACGAATAACTATGCAACTGCAGGCCTCTCTACTCGCGTGCTTAACTACCAATGTGACATGCTATTTTAATTCATAAAAATCTTTCCTCAGCGTAATCCAACAACATGACCAGTTTTTTGAGGCAAAGTTGAAATTTTCCTGTAGATGTCCTACGCCACCAAAAATAGATTGGCATGTTGCCACTCTCGCAATATGAATCCCAGCTTCTTCATCTTCAATCTTCAACTAAAGCCCATCAAAACACAGAGACTTCTGGCTACACAACTTGATAATTCCTGATTCCCAGTAGAATAGCTTAAAACATAAGCACGAGCACATACTACAGAGCAAATTATTCTCCCAGAAAATAAAACTACATCCAGATGGACATACATACTTCACCAGGCATTATTTAAACTAGTAGCAACATTTATAGCAAACAAGATTGGGCATACTTTTAGGAAAAACTAAATTAAGCAGGGGGTTGAAATATGAATTTTCTGCAACTAATTACCCACCTCATAAAGGTCAATTTCTTCGTCAGGAGCATATCCAGCCATTTCATTCAGTTTCATTAATATTTCTGTTGGCTTTCCAGTAGCCTTCACGAAAAGTCTTCCCACGTAGCTAAAATAAAGATGAATGGCAGACAAAATTAGCACAACTGCAATACTGAAAAAGAAAAGGTAATCAGATGGTTACCGTAGCTCCTCTTTCTCTGGATCATAAAGCTTGAAAAAAAGCAAGATATCATCTTTGGTCTTGAGCGGAGGAGGAATAGGCCGTAAATCCTGCATAACAAACACAAGGGTCAGTAACAATGCAGTACTTACAGAACTTCTCAAGTGACTTCTGTTTGTTGTACTTAAAAGAGTAAACAAGTCATTTGTAATCACACCAAATGTATTATCACGAACCATGAAAATACACTAGCAAAATATTTAGAAGGTAGAAATTACAAAGAAACCACCAAAAACCTGTTATCACAAAATTTCTAACAATCAACTCAAGCATCATAAAACGATAATCAAACTTATCAGCTGCAAGTAGTGGAAGCAAAGCAATTGGAGCACATATAAAAAAACAAACTTAGAAGAAGCAACATTCTCACAACCAGAAGAAGCAGAAGCATGACAATTCAGAAGAACAAAAAATGTAACAGTATCAGAAAAAGACTATAAAGATGCAGTGCACAAAGGACAAAGGAGACAAGATGCAGAGCATAACAGAGAAGAAGATGAGACTGGAAAGAAACAAGTATATTTTCCCTTCACCTTATTCCCCTAAAAGTGTGTATGCCTTCTCTTTCTAACGCGCTAATGATTAACTATGTTAGGGGGCAAAGAGAGAGAGAGAGAGAGAGAAGCAAAGCACACTAAAAGTCAGCAATAACTAGGTGACATATGGAAGCTGAGTTTGGAAGAAGGGAAGTAACAGTGAACGAAAATTACAACAAAATAAAAGCGGAAATATAGAATAGAACGAGCAGATCAGAACATGCTGCAAAAAGGAGCCAAACAGAAAGGGAAGTCTAGATCAAGCGAATGCATAGGAGGGTTTTCCTTTCAGACATTGGAGCGTCTATACTCTATATTAAAGGCCATACTATTTCTCACTTTATAAAACACCCCACAAAAGAGGGAAACCAAAAACACCAAATCGAGAATATTTCCGAGAGAGCAATGGTCATCCACACATTACTCTAAGAATAGATTATTTAAGCCTCCAAAAGATAACCTAAGATTAAAGTATTAGATGCTTGCGTTGCCCGCATCTTTCTTGCATGAAAAACTTCTAACAAGAAAAAAACTTTATCTGGTACTCAGACTGTCTTTCGACAAAATGACTACAACATAAAATCTTTTGGGTGAGTCTCTAACAACTTCATAGGGGTAAGCACTCCATTCTTCTACTGGGGTAATCATGTGGACAACGTGTACACCATCGTAAGTAGATAAAAACAAGTAAAAATTCAAACGGCAGCACAAGATACAAAGGAAAATATTCTAACTAAAAAGTACTACGAGGAGAAAGAAAGTCACCGGCCCAAGCTCCACTTCCAAGAACAACTTCAGTTCAGCATTATGAACTTTATTCGAGACCTCCTTCAATTGTCCAACCTAGAAAACAAGAAAACAGGCAGACTTCAGCCCTTCACCTTTCTCAAGTAGATACATATAAATCAGGATGAATCGTTAAAATCTAGGAGTAGGAAAAAGAAAATAAATGACAGTAAAGCAAACTATTATCAAGGGATGAGGTACAGGAACTAAATAAAGATTAAATATAAAATTACATAACCCAGAGAAATAACATAAAAGCAGAAAAACAATTCCCCATCTGCAGCAGCATAAGTAAATAACAAATATCCTTATATTCATCTAATTACAAACGTATAACGTGCAAGCTAGTTCTAATGCCAAACAAATAACCAGCAATTGATAAAGGAATTTAGTCAATTACAAGCAATGATAATTGTTCAGATACGATTATTATACATAAAAAAAAAACTCAAAGAGCACAAATCTCTGAAAAAGAAAACCGAATCAAAGAATCTGATTAATCTTGGACTAGCTGAAGAAATACTAATTGACCAGTAATGAGACCACAAAGGTTGGACAGTGAAAACAGGGCCTAGTCAAAACCAATTCATGATTACCTAATAATGCTGAAAGATCAGAATTCATGTTTGAATCCACGACATGACGTGTTTGAGGACAGTTGAACAAGCATTTCAGGTAAAGACGTCAATTTAGATCGCATAAGATGCTTTACCAGCAATTCACTGACCTTGTTTCTTAAACAAGAAAAAAGAAAATTGAAATAGCATTTCTCAGACAACTGAGACACAGCTTGTCTACCCAACCTTTTGACAATAGACTGTGGCAGAGCTACAACTTTGAGCCTTCAATTTATGTGACACACAACCTTATTAACATATTAAAGAAACGTTAGGATAAACCTACTACAGTACAGTGCATAGTTAAAGAACGGTTGTCAGCCAATCGCTCTGTTTATCAGGAAAGAGTTTCTCCCACTGAAGGATGCCATCGTAGTGAACATCAATGAAAATTGAAAAATATTGTGTCCTTAAAGATCAGAGATTTCGACATGACAAACATCATTTCTGATTAGCTGGCATCCAAACAAAGAGCTCAAGATATAAGGTAATTACACTTAAATGTATTATTAAACACCAGACTTAATTGAAATCTGAAGAACAAAAAAGAAAAACAAAAGTACATCACCGTTTGTGTTTCTTCTACAAGCGTCAAAGGTCGATTTGGACGATATGTATGGTTTTGACGCTTGGCCCACAGCCAAAACCTCTGAAATTGCACAGGTACTCCAAACTCTTTGGCTACCTCCTCCTGCATGACATTGTATAATTGAACAGACCACTACTGTTACAACTTCAAATAACTTTTTCTTCAAGATTACTGAACCAAACGAATAGATATAAATATTTGTAATTGGTTTTCCATTTTTAAGCTGCTGAAGTCAGTTACAGAAGAATAAGGTCTCACTAACAGAACCATGAAATTGTACCTTGAAGAGGTTAAATGGCATTTGCTTCTGAATCCGGAAGCTCCTCACTTTGTCATGATCTACAAGATCAAAATATAAATCTCTTCCAATTTGCTCTACAAGGTCATCATCTCGTGCAACCTAACATTAATATATAAGCCTTCAGTAAAGAATTCTTGACTAAGGACAAAAAGTAATGTTCACAACTAGCATGCTTGAGAAGCAGTTTCTAGCACCAACCTTTATAATAGTGTATAGGTGGGCCTCAGCCTTTTCCTTTTTCTTGATCTCTTTTTCTCCTTGCTCTCGCTTCAACCTTACCTGGGACATGCTATCAAACTTAACCATGCTAGGTTTCTTACAGATGTTGGGTAATTTGAGATGATAAACAGCAGACAATAATCTCACCCTTAGGTGTTCAGCAACGTCCTTCTCATCAACATTGCAAATTATTTTCTCCTTGTCACTTTCACGTATGTAGACCAACATGTAAGCATTTGAATACTTTGTAAATTTAAAGGGAGTATTAGTGAATCCGGGGTTTGTCTGCGGCAACTGTCATACACAAGCACACAGAAAAAGATTCAAGTAAATAATACATAAGTACAGAAAAAAAGTGTGAAATTGTCAAGAAGGATAATGCTCAAAACAAAGACCTCTTCTTCACCACCATACTGCTCCTCCAAAGCCCTCTTCATATCTTCCTTCGTCACCCGTTCATCATCAAATTTATACCTGGACAGAGAAAAAAATATTATGAGACATTATGACGCAGTTAACTTGCAAGGATGACAAATTTTGACTGCATGTATGATGGAATTTGCAATTGACAGGAACAAAATCTGATATGGAAAATATACTCGAACTAAAATCTAAAGTATATGCAACCTTCTCACTACAACACTGCACGATATCAGACACAAGAAGTCACTCATGTGGATTAATTTTATATTCACAAAGACAAACTTGCTAAAGGTAGGGACACAAAGCAAATGAACAATCCATATAAGATCTGAAAAGGAGAACCAACAAACCATACCACACCTCATGGTCCACAGGCATGGGTGTAGAGAATAACAAAATTATAAGACCACATGCTATCTAAGGCTTGAGAAACAAACAAACAACATTAATACCTTGACTGTCACTGTATTTCTTCTCAAAACTGTGTTTAGAACCATGCCTTGCAAAAAAATGTGGAAGGCGGATAAACTTAGGCCTAGTAATAAACATAGATAATGAAAACAACATTTTGCATACCAACAAATATTCATAATAAGTACATTTAATATACAGCTTGAAGATTTGGGGTAAATTGTTAACTAAAAAGTACTGCATGCTTATGTAACAAATATGCATCAGCACTAAAAGCTATTCAGCCACGACAGACAGTTAACTAAAGAAAGCATTCTGCAAGAGTAACAAAATAAATACAGTACCCCAACAAAACAGTTTGTTGTAAAGCACATGTATCAGGAAATTTAAACCCATACCACTGATCAGATAGAGTTGGCCTTATAAAAGCATAATAATGTCCGCCATGAACTCCACCACTGTGGACTAAAACACTGCAAAAAAGGAGGGGAGGTGAGAACAGGCATCATAATGATTATCAGGGATACAACCTAATGACATGGTATATACCCATGAGTACATTGTTTCTTTTATCCAGCAAAGAGCTTTCAGAAAGAGTCACAACACTATAAGCATTCCATGCATGAGTAATCAGAAACAGATACAGATTTCCGTGCCTTCCACATCATTTTGGCAGGAATTCGGGCATTACCAGCAACTAGTGCTAATACAATCAAAGCGTTTATCTGATTTAGGAGAGGATAAAAAATTTTCTTCCTTGGTTCCTAAATAAGGGCTTCCAATGATATGCATTTGAATTAAACTTACTATCCGTGCAAATTACATTCCCCATTCTATCAATACAGTAATTCAAGTATCATGCACTAATAACAGTGATATCAGTGACGCAAGAGTCACAAGGGGATGAATGGATAAGAAGTTCACTCATTGACATCCACATCACGAATGTTCAGAAAGTAATGATGAAAACTATGCTGCTTGAATTCAGAAGACACAGTAGAGGAAAAAACATTCTTCAGTTAAAAACTTGAATAAGGAACATGAGAACATAGCCTCCATCTGCTATTATTTGATGTAAATCATGACATAAACTAAATTTGGAAAACAATTTAGTTTAGCTTAAAAGCACATTCATGCGAGTAGATGTGCCAATCCCCTGAAGAGAACAAAGCTAACCCTGTGTAAAGGGTATAAATATTACAATAAAAGGCAAAAGAAATTCAAAGCTCAGTCTAGATATGTAATGGAGGAGAAAATCTCCAAAAAAATGCAAAAAGGGGGAAAAAAAGAAACTGAACTAGAGCAAAAACATAGGCGAAAGCAAAGATTTTACTTGCCTGTGGAGTGTATAAAGATTCCGAACATTCCTGTTAGCTTCAGGTGATAAATATTTTCCATCCTCGCGATCAAGATCAAGTTGCAAAGGGAACTCATAACGGTCATTGATCTACAGAAAGAGAGGAGAAAGGAAATTACCTAAAAAGAAACAGCAATTATTCAAGAGAAAAATTTTCAAGCAATAGATTGAATGGGTTACTTTATTCCTGACATCTTATGTTACTAGTTTAATTACTTTCTACTTGAATTTTCAATATGAAGGAGAAATTAAATCAAAGCAGAAAACATATTTCCTGCGCATATACATTTCCAGTCCAGTTGCAAAAACCTTGAAAAGTCATTTTCCCAGGTATGCATGTGAAAAAATGAACCAGAAATCAGATTAGCTGCTAGTAAGGTCACCAAGAATCTCTGGAGCTTATTTTCTTTCTCCTTGAGTCCCATTCTATAACTTTTGACTGATTGAACCAAATTAAATATTTTCTCCACAGACCTAAATCTAGAATTGAAGAGCCAGGAAAGGTAAAGACCCTTACTACCAAGGGCTAACAAGCAAGACTTGTGACTTTCTGACACTTCAATTGGCTGTATAGTCGCTGTTTGAAGTTTTAACCCTTCACACGAAGACATTAAGATGGCTTGAAGCAAGTATGAAACTTGGAACAATAGAGTCTAAGGATGCTAACCTTCACCATCGTATCCCGCATGAAGTCGTACTCAAATCGTTTCAGTTGAAGTTGAAGGACAGGAGGGAAATCAATGAATAAGACACCCTTTTTGGCGTCCTGGAATAGTCAACAGTATTAAAGCTCGTACACTTCATTTCGAAAAAAAACATTGAGAACACAAACTCAAGAAGTACATGAGGTACGTTAGACGTGATATTTAATGCTTAAGAGCTAGTTTGGGATAGCTTTTTGTTGCTTGCTTCTACTTTTTTTTCTTGGAAATTGTAGACTGAGGTAGTTGGTAAACTCTAAAGCACCTGCTTTTAATAACCGGCTTCTGCTTTTTTCAGGGTGCTTCTGGAACAGCCTTAAGCCTTAAGGGTGCTTTGAAAAACTGTTTCTGATTTTTCTTTCATTAATTACTATAATAACCTCAATTATATTTATTGCATTCCCAATACAAACCTACTTTATTTTTTTACAATAAAAAGCACAACTTTACTAAATACTACAATACTAATCAAAGTAACTTTTCAAATTTATTTACCAAATACTAGGATTATACCTACTTTTAGAATCAATTTTCAAAAGTAACTTTAAAAAGTGGATTTTAAAAAGCACCAACATTCCCAAACTAGGCCTAAGTCAGTGACTTGAGAAATGACAAGAAAATTTGAAAGCATATAATAAATCAACCAACAAAACATGTAAAATGTTAACAATGACCAATACCAACTTAGAGAAGGTGGTACAGACTTCATGAACTCACTTAAGCATAAACTCAACCAAAATTTGTGACTCAAGTGCCAACAGACCTGCAAGCCGTATTGTTCGGCATGATACTTGTTATCACCTTCAAGGCGTTCAACCTCAACATACTTGTCAAACGATGCGTAAACATCACGGCAACCTTTCACATCAAGCTGAAGGTCTGCCAAGAAAAACATATAAACTCGTAGCCACACAAGATAAAATGGAGAAAATGAAGCTTTTATATTCTAATAATAACAGCATTATGGATGTAATTAACTAACCAATAAACGAATGTATAATATATACCATAAAATGACTCCTTCCTAGTAGATTTATATTCCACATTAATGCATTCTATGTAGTTCATGTGGTGCCCTTCAAATAGTTGTTGTATAGTACCCTCGACGACAGTCCCCTGGTTAAGAATATCTCCAACAGATCAAAAAGAATTGCAAAATCAAAGTGACGTCAATTAATACTCACAATTGAAGGTCCCTAGTACCTTCATTTTGTCTTCAAGCTTTTCACATAAAACCCTGTTAAGTTCTTGAACATCATGCTGCATAAAAGAATCATAGGCGTCCCATCCAAAGGATTTGGTAAGCTCTTTTGTTGCTACACTGCTGTCACTATACTGAAGTTTGTAAAACAAACTCTGCAGAGCCAGAGGGATGCTCGCAGATGGTAAGTCATTTTCAGTTGTCGGCATGTGATAAACAGCCTGCACACAAAAACACAGTAATTATTTATGAATTAAATAACTTCAGGTGAACAGCTGATTATAGGCTGTTGGCAGAGTGTGAGTATTGAAGTTATGGGCTGACCTTCCTAAAGTAAGGAATATGATAGAGGGTCTGGAGCAGAGAATTCATGTAACAAGTCGCTCCTTGGTTTTTTAATCCAACAAACCCAGTCTCCTTCTTTGAGTCATATGCCCAATAATCAACAACCTTACGAACAACAACCTCGGCTTCTATTAGGCACGTATCATTTATAAGATAACCTCTTCCAGGATCATAAAGTTCAACGAGAGGCATAAAAGACGTGAAACCCCAATCACTTTCCCGAGCATTGAACTGGTGTTGTGTGTCTGCAAATGGATGTGGAAACATTAAATGACAAGCCAACAAATTACAGGCTAATAAATTTCCCTTAATATCAAAGTTTTGATACACAATAGTAAAATCAATTAATAAATTGACTGCCTGTAAACACCAAGGAAGTAATGAACAATAAATGCTAAAATGATTTAGATTGTCTATAAACCATTACATGACATGACATTTGTTATCATTCACCAAGGTCGAGGGACAATTTTTATTTGTAGCAGAGAGAAAACTGCTTTCTATGATGTTCCAACAGTTTAAGACAATTAGGCAATTGGGATCAACATAAAAATAGTATTTTGAAACCATCTAACATGCTAGACAGCTCCAAAGAAAGGCTATCTAAAAGAATTTCATTCTGTAGCGCCGGACCCTATTTACTAGCAGTCAGGAGAATGTGATAAACTTTGACTGCGATGCCTTGGTACAATTTAAGATTACCAAACCAACAGAATAATCGACAGAAATATTCCGAATGTATTGAACCAGACTATAATTGCTCCTTAGCTCTATCTTGCTCCTCTTTCCCCTTCCCCTTCCCCTTTCTCTTTCTTCCTCTCATATCAATCTTATGTATTCACACGGAAGGTGACTTTCACCAGCTGAGGAAGAAGACATATAAATTCTACTCATTTATAATTTATATATACTAGAATTTGGGTCAGACATGCTAGTCTTTCAGTGGAAATATTGTTTTCCCATTAATGAC
Organism: Embelia ribes; assembly: GCA_001753735.1. Lineage (NCBI taxonomy): Eukaryota > Viridiplantae > Streptophyta > Magnoliopsida > Ericales > Primulaceae > Embelia > Embelia ribes. Next base: position 743 of record MKEJ01103145.1, on the reverse strand, counting down.
AATTCAAATTTTGAAAATATACTAAAACTGTAACAGAACATTTCTTAAACCTAATGATTGGAATGCTATCTTTCTTAATTTATATCTTATGATTAAATGGAAGTTTGTCCTTTTCTGAATCATAATACCAATTCAAGATCTTTTAAGAAGGTATGTAAATGCAAAACACCATCAAAGGATGGAATAGGATGAGGACTCATTTACACAGGATGAGACACAAAAAGAGTCATATTGCCAATTGAAGCATTAAGGAAATAACTACGGCAGTACAAGTTTTACCAAATCTGAATGGCTAGAAGCATTTGATTAAATATTGTCAGCTGTAGTGAAATTGGAATGCCCACGTCATGAACATTACAAAATAGTCAACATATAGGAATAAGTTTAAAAGAAACCCATCATTAGAAGCATCCCAGTGCGAGCCAACACTAGTGTAGCAAACTTCCACGTATGTGGATTGCAATAAAGTACATTCCCAGCAGAATTAATAGATGAATACTGTAAAGTGGAAGTCATCTGTTACAGTTACATTAATTAACAGCAAATTTAAAACAATTGAAACTCATCTCGGTGCATAGCATTGCGCGCATGCACTTTAAGCCCGATGAGAGAGAGCTAGACATATTAATTTGCTAATCTGTCCCTTGAAAAAAGAAAAATGCATCTTCATCAAGACGAAAAGTACAACATGAAACAAACACCATTAGGTCTCTTGAAAATTCTCATGCGTGAGCAATATCAAG
>MKEJ01103140.1:0-21522 GCA_001753735.1 Embelia ribes | reverse complement strand
AAAAAAAAAAAAAAAAATGATGTGCTCTTCCTAAACAGGAAAGTGCTGCACAACTTGAAACCGGATCACCCTTTTTTCATAAGAATAATGCTAGTTCCAGTCGTGAAGGTCATGTCATTGCACGCTGATGGCACCATTCAGATAGCGAGCATGTAAAAAGTAACAATCGCCTTTTGGAAATTGTATTATGCAGCACCTTAGTGTAGTTTTGCTTCTGTTCACAATGACTCAATAGCCCGGGTGATCTTCTCTGGTTCAGGTTGACTTCAGCTAGTTATCTATTTTAGATTTTTTCAAAATCAACTGTAGGAAAATTGATCTTATCTGGTTCATGTTGACTTCTGCTCAAATAGGGAAGTGCTATACAACTAGAAAATTGGATCATGTAACTATGCAAGGATGATGCTAGTTACATTCCCGAAGGCTCAAGTCATTGTGTGCTGACATGGCATCATTCAGCCAGCGATTGTGCTTTTAGTTGCCAGCTAACCAAATTAGCGCACACTCGCCTTTGAAAACTGTATTGTGTATCACTACAATGTAGTTTGCTTCACTTCTGTATGATATATGTTTTCGTGTGGAATCATTATCTTGATTCTTGAATATGCTGCCTTTCATGACCGAGGCCATATGGGGAGAGAGAAATGTCTGGTTTTGTCTTGACGAATCTTCGCATGTACTTGGGATAATAGTGCTACACATACATAATTATGTATTTACATAATCTAGTTAGCAAGCACTCATCCACCCCTTTAGAAAGAAAACACCTTTATGGGTCAAAATTGTAGAACAGCCACCCAAAATTGCAGACAACCATTGTCACATCACTATGTACATATATAATTATTTATGCTGGCATTTTCTCATATGGATAATAACATAAATGCTTGTTTTTCATGAAAAATGAAAAAGAACTGTAGTATGATGAAGTCTTTTTAGTGGTCTAATTAAGTCGATTGTTCAGGATTTCAGGTATGAACTACACGTTGATAACCGATAATCTAATTGTGGGGTCTCAACCTCAAAAACCCGAAGACATTGATCATCTCAAAGAGGAAGAAAATGTAGCCTACATTCTTAACTTGCAGCAAGACAAAGATGTTGATTATTGGGAAATAGACTTGAAGTCCATTATAAAAAGATGTGGTGAGCTAGATATTCGTCATATGAGAAGACCGGTAAGCAATTCTCCTCAAGTTCACTTATTTTTCCGGGCAAAGAGAATGAATTTTTTGTGTTTTGATTGGTAATTATTCATCGTTGTCTCAGTCTTTTTCTAAATGCAATTAGGAATGCCTTCTTTGGTACAAGCATAAGAACGTTTTTCTTTGGATACTCTTCTCAACGATGGTGGGCTCAGGGGGGGAAGAAAGTTGCATATTCCTTACATCTTGGGAATTAGTTATATAAAATCCAATTTTGAAAACGTTTTAAATTAGAATGTTGCATTTGGACTTGAATCTATGTTGATAAAGCCCTCTGCACATAAATATGATTCGAATATGCATGAACTCTTAAATACACTGTCTATAATGATATCTGTAATTAATCCAAATCTCCGTGTTCCTGCACACCACCTAAAATCTTCGTTGCATCTAATATTCGGTTGCAAATTTGAGAAAAACTAGAGTTCACTTTGAGATAAAATGATTTCAATTTCTCTTCCAGTTTAGGTCTTGAGGATATGAAAACTAATTTGGTTGAACTTGGTTAGGAAAATGATAGTACCTTGACTTGGAAATAACTATTGCAATGTGTATATGCAGTTCAGAGATTTTGATCCTGATTCATTGAGGAACGGATTACCTAAAGCTGTTTCAACATTAGAATGGGCAATCTCAGAGGGAAAAGGAAAAGTATATGTACATTGTACTGCAGGATTGGGGCGCGCCCCTGCTGTCGCGATCACGTATATGTTCTGGTTTTGTGATATGGATGTAAGTCTTTGTTTCCAATCTCTTTGCCCACATTCACTAGTGAAATGCGCCTAATTTTTATGGCCTATATGTCGATTGTTTGTATCAGCTAAATACGGCTTATGAGACGCTCACATCAAAGAGACCTTGTGGGCCGAATAAGAGAGCGATACGAGGAGCTACATACGATTTGGTGAAGACCGGTCAGTGGAAGGAGCCTTTTGAGGGCCTTGCTGAGCACGCTTTTGAGGGTGTTTCCGATTGGGAAAGGAAATTGATCCAAGATCGTGTTCGTTCTCTCCGTGGAACTTAAGGATGGTGATAAAGTTCCTTTTTCTTCCGTTAACTAAGAATCCAGGTAACAAATAGATGTACTCGTACTGCTGTATTTTCTGTTTTATACCCAAAATTAGGAACACCAAATTAAATAAGGCCAAAGCCGTATGATTATATTCTTATGCATAATCACTTTATGTTGCTTGATAAGCATTGTTTTCGTTGCAAATGCTGTAAACAATGAGACAGTGAGATTTGCTTAATAAATGATGAAGTTTTGCTTAAATGTGCAGTTTTATATTGAATACATTGGTTGCATCTCCTTTTCACAATTATGAATTAAGCTCATCAGTCCCAGGTACATAGGGCATGTTTGATGTCACTAGCTTCTTACTTACAACTACGCCTTGTATATAATCAAATCACTTTGACTCCAATTCCCATTCGCCAAATGCAAACAGAAACAAATTATATATGGCTCAAAACAATATATGTAGGATCGCATAGAATCAAGTATATATATAGACATTTCATAACAGAACACAGATGTTAAAAAAGCAAAAGCAAGCTCTTCATTCAACCATACACCAATGTGTATTTACTACAGAAATGTAGACAGAATTTCAGAAAATAAAACTAGTAGAATTTTGAATTAAGGTCTTGAGTAGCTTTTATTATCCTGAGAAGAGTCTGGTGAAGAAATTTCCAGATTTAGATTTCTCCAAGCAAGCCACATGAACGTATCTCCCAAACTTGTCTACCTGCCTTGGTTCACCCTTGGTATCCTTCTTGCACACTTTGCAGGTTTTATCCACCCACCCTTCTTCCACATATTCCCCATCCACTAGTTTAACACAAAATAAACTTAAATTTAGTATCACAAAATTAAGAAAAAAACATTAAAATCAATCAAGAAATTTTCTAGTACTACTGTTGCCAAAGTTCAATATGTGGTTACCATCAACATAAGATTTGAAGAAATCCTTGTATGTCCCTCCAATCTTCCTTCGAAGAGCTCCATACTGTAACGACATAGAAATTTAGCTATTGGTATATACAAAATTTTAACTAGAAAATATTGTACGGTATAGAAAATAATATTTTTATACTGCAGAGAACTTGATAGGTGATATAATACAAATGGAGTGTAACAAATTGAGATTTTGTTAAATGTATATAAAATCTTTATAATTTTGTGAAATTTAGGTAATCCGCTAAGAGAAACTGATATGCATACGTTAAGTCTTTAAGTTCTTCCCTGGACAACATCCATTAGTGATGCTTATCACTTATGCACATGAAAAATTTTGAATAAATTTGTGAGAAATGCAAAATAAAAAAAATAAAAAACATTGAAGAAATTACCTGTTCGCGGCTCATTTTGCCCCCGGATTGAGTAGCGTCTCGAGCCTCTTCCAGGAGTGCTGCATCTTCCTGGGACCGAACTTGTGCAAAATCGATAGCATCTGTGAAACTAGTAAATAGGGATTGCTTAGTCTTCTTCTTTGGTTCTTCTTCCTTGTTCTTATCCTTGTCCTCTGTTTTTTCTGAAACTACTCTCAAATTACTTGTTCTTCTAATTCCATATTTGGACTGTTTTTTGCTTAGTAGTAGTTGAGGGTATAACCCATTGTTTGAGGGTGACAAAGGCAGTGCTCTAAGACCCATAGTCTCACCTCTCTCTGTCTCTACTGAGATTCAGGATCTAACTGAATATATATATATATATATATATAATTATTATTTCAGGTTCAGCCTCTTCTGAAATTTATATTGGTGGTGTTTAATGTTCTAACTTGAATTTCTATAAGTTGGGACCATGCATGACTCAATTGCGGCTTGTGCCTTACGTGTTCGTTCTATTGAAAACAATATTTTTGGAAATAAGGATAAAGTTACATATATTAGACATTTCTAGACCCTGCAATGTAGAGTTTTGTGCTGATACAAGATTTTTGTTTTGTATATGGGCTCGTGTTTTTCTCCCAGGGCGGCCGGATAGATGGAATTCATAAAAATATAGGTAAAATGCAGAAAACAATATGTACTGTAAGTTTTTTTCAAATAGCCACTATGTCCTTGAAATTTTTGCAATCGAATACCGAGGATGGTTGGATTCATATTAATCAACTCCGGATCGGATTACTTACCAAAATGTTTTGTATATTCAAGTACATTTAAATGAACACATTTTCAACTCATATTAATATTAATAATCGATTAAAGCATACAAAATATTCTTCCATTTCATTAAAAAAATTAGCTTGGAACAAATAAATTTTTAAGTTTAGGTGACTTTGCTAGTAGACTTAAATTCAAACTTGATTAAAATTAGGTGAGCATGGATATTGATATTTTTTCGATTAATAATTTTTAAGAAATATTATGATGTGGTTGTCAATCGAATTTGTAGTGGTCAAGCGAAAAAATTGATTGCTACATTGCAAAAGATCAAATTACATATTTGCTATTAGCAAATGACCTATAAAAATTCTATACGGCTTTTGCCCCTTGTCTCCTTTTGTACACTAATCATATACAAACGCAAATTCATATACAAAAATTATGCAAAAAGTAGTCAAATCCTTTGTAGCAAAATCATTTCCTTAAAGCCATAATTAACGCATAAGATTTAAGAAAATAAATGTTGGCATAGATTCAAAATATAATTCTCGGGTACACGTATCATTTTTCTAATGTAGGGATAGAAACTTATTGAAAAAATGAATGGTGTGTGTTTGGGTGTCTTTTATCTAGTTTTTTTCTAGGTTGTCACTCATTGCAGCTGGTGGTGTGTACTCAAATACGTGGCCCTTTTTATGACTCTATTCAAATATAATGGAGATATTGATTTTACTCAAAGAAAAAGAATTTGAATTATCATTTCTATATTTTTAAGAAAAATATTTTGAGGGAAAAAAAAAGAAAAGAAGAAAGAGTATTTGATGATTATGTTTGTTTTGCGAAAGAAAAATCCCCTGGATCACTGCAATGTCAATTTTTTTTAACTTTTAATCTACAAAAGCTAGTACAAGTTAGTTTTGAAGTTGTTTTGACCTCAAATTTGTAGCTATTTAGCTTAAACTCAAATGCATTAATATCTTATTTATTGTCCTAAATAATGATTTTGTTTTGACCTCGAAAAAAGTTAAAAGTTGGATCCATTTATCTTTATATGGAGATGTTATAAATTTACATTCCTCATTCAGAAATTGACACGTAGAAAAAAATCAATATTAATATATAAAAATCAGAATTAAAAACCTACTTCCTACTTGCCAATTAAAAAGATTATTTTTTATCTTTAATTAAGCCTCTTTCCAACTTGCATCCTTTATCTTTTAGCTTCAATTAAGAAGATTAGTTTTTCATTTTTTTTCTTCTTAAATTGCAACCTAACAAATCCTTAGTATTAGTCCTTTGTATTGGGCCTCTAGTTCAGTTTTAAGCCCTAACAAGGATGGGCTACTGGCCTTAGAATTTCATTTGAAAGGGGACCAAAATGAATAAATACAAAATTTTGTTTTTGCCAGATTACTTAAGCTGGTGAATATATTTCTTGAAAAATTTATACAAGAGATATTAATAGATTTCGAAAAAGATTATACCCCCAATTTATGCCTATACATATTAAAGACGACATACGAATTGTGGTTAGCGGTCACATGTACGGTCCAAGAACCCACACCAATTATTACAGGCCGAGGGTTTCTTATCATGACATTTTTTTAAATGAGCATAAAAATGTCCATGAGACAACAAATCACCGATTTGGTCCCGCCAATGCTCAGAGCCTATAACACTTTAGGTCGTATGTTTCAAGATATCATGTCCGCTTAACATGACAAACAACCAAGAAATGCTCAAGTACCACAAGACATTGTATCCATTGACACGAATGTCAGCCATGCAACGTGTATAGCTTTGATGTCAAGAGGCACCATATAAACTAACAGTATGTGTGTTTGCCAAGCGATGCATGTCTTGCAAGACGGGAAGAAATATATAACATTGTTCTTGAAGGCTCACGACACATTGTACAGTGTATCGAACTGTTAATTGCTCATCCGTCTGGACACATGCAAAGTGATATGTAGAACGATAGCCCATTCACAAGATCTGTATCGGTCTCATGGGCCTCATTTGACAACGGCCCTAGTAGTGAACTAGCATGACGTTCGACATTTTAGCGGACCCTCTTGCTGGATACCCGCTCTTTGATACGGTTTGTCTCCTTACCTTTTGATAAGTAGTACAGGACGGAGGTAGAGCTCAGAAACTTCACCACTTTTGGATATACATTTAATCAAAGAATGGCGTTATCACCTCTCAAGGCCTGCAGGAAAACTTTGTACGTTCGAAATGTCATCTTGCGACTCTAGATTTATATATCAAGCAGGGAGCTCATTTATGTACAACAAATCCGCTATATATTTTCAAGCAGTGTGCATTAGGCGCTCCCAAGACATTATTATCTATCTATTATCGGTAACACGTTCAAGTAATAAAATTCAACGGAGTAAAAGAAAAGAGAAAGGCTTTATGTATATTTGCAAATTTAGTAAGTTGACTCGTTCACTGTTAATCCGACATATCATTCAATATTTTCAAATCCAATTATACGAAGCAATATGTATACAATGATGCTATCCAATTGGTTACGGCTGAGCACCGGTGGTAATGGTAGAAATTAATATTTGATTGTGTATCATACCACGTTATATGGTATTTTCAGAACCAATTACCATGTAAAATGATAATTGCACCACTACGGTACTCTTTAAACTAAACTCTCATTCCATGACACTATCGTAATACCATCTTTATAAAAATTTATTATATATAAAATAAAAAAGTAAAAAATATTATTATTAAAAATTTGATTAAATATTTAATGTCATTATATAAGAAAATGTACTGTATTTTCGAATCTAACAATAAATTTTGATTATAATATATATATATATATATATAAAAGAAAATATAATATGTTTAGCATCATGAAAATAAAAAATATTTAAATTAAACAATTTGTACTAATGGTACTATTAGTGGTAACTGCACATCTAATGATAATCGTATCAATTATAGTGATAATCATTTAAATGCTATCATTTGTTACTGTGAAATATTTCTACCAGTAGTATTAATAGATGGGTCCATGGTAAATTGTACTACCAGTACTGATGATATGATTTTGATCAGCCCTACAATCGGTAATTGAACATGATTTTAAGATAATAAAACAATATTTTAGTTAGTCTAATTTCAATAATCACATAAACAATAGGAGGCACTTTGTTATATCACGTGAGTTAATATTGTCAGAAAGAGAAACATGAACAACACGTGGGATCTAAATGTATTGATTTTTCTACAGTTTTGGTGTATTTATGTTGTCAATTAAATTATTTTTTTTAGTAGAATAATTAATGCATATAAATGAATATATATACACAACCCCAGGAGCTGTAACATCATCATCGCTGGCAAAATTGAAAAATCAAGTCAAAGTGCCACGTCATAAGTAGGAAAAATGCAACCGCGGCCTTCTTTTAGTCCACTCCTACTAATATTTTCGTAATAGATAATGGATTGAATTTGCAATTAAAATTAGAGTTATGAATTTTTTATCATTCACATTTGACCTACAATTATGAATGAGGTCGGTAATTAATTATTAAAGTTTTTAATTAGCTTGAATTAGAGGCCAAAATATTTATGTCCTCGTACATAAAAAAAGTGCTAAAAGCAAACTATAGATAAGAGTGGCACAATTTTCACCAGTTAGCAGAACAGAAATAAGACGTAAGAGAGTCATGTCTATAGTTCAAAAAACGGTAATCACGGAAACGAAAGCGAAAAACAGACAGTGAAAATTGAAAATAAAAACATCACCTATCCGCGAAGAATTTGATTAGTCACCAACTAAGAAAAGAATAATATTATGTAGTGTAACATTTTTATGTGTTCACACTTATTGTGATTTTTTAGTAAGTGAGCTAAATATTTATTAAGAGGAATTACAGTATTCTCCACAATTTAAAAAAATTTACTAATTGTCCGATATTATAAAGTGAATTTTTTTTTATTTAATTTCAGCATTTCATAATAATTTTTAATTTTCAATATTAATTTATGTGATATTGAGCATTTCGCATTTCAATTTATGGTTCCGCCTTCACTTTTTCCATATAACAGGTATAGTATGCTAGTTCTAATAGTTCGACCATTTAGGTTCACATATATAATAGTCATAAACTTGCAGAGCTCTTATATATGTATGAAATAGACTTTAGGGGTAACTTACATGTAACGATACGATCCAAAATTTGAAAGGAATCTAATATGTTATGTTATCAAGCCATAAGTGAACTCAATTACAAATATGCTAAACGAGACACAATCTATAAATATGTCCAAGATTACAAATTAAAGAAGTCTGAGATAGCACAACTATTATTTGGGCTCAAATCCGACCACTTCTTATTACAACTAAAAATGAAATAAGGGAAATAGCAAGCTAACATAAAGATGAGCAAATTTCGTCATAACTACTAGCACCTCTTAATTTTTTGAATTCATTGATACTTTTTCTTCAAAATCTGGTGGGGTATCAGGTTTATGTATAACTAAGAAAGAAAAAAATTGAAATACACGAATTAGCTAAACGAGTTACAAATTAAGGATTGATATAGCATGCACACATGTTATGCAATAACACATGTTATGCAATAAGCAAGTACATACACATACAAGTAAACATGCATTCGACTTATTGAATTAAGTATTTGAGGTATATATATAAGCATAGGACCAGTCTCAATCCCTCAAGTTTTTTTAGAGATAAGTTCAAGTACCCACGAGTTTAGGACCGGATTCTGTTCTCAAAACTCCTTTATATAAGTTCAATAGCCTAAAATATAAACCAAATTCGTAGAGTTATATAGCCTACAATCAAGTACAAAGACTTGGAAAGTTTTCATTAATTTTTCCATATTTAATCAAGCTTTTTTATTTTTTCATATATATGAGCATAGGACCGGTCTCAGTGATGTGACCCCTCCTCTTTTCGCCTCTAGAGATAATAAAAAACTATTTTTACATATTTTAAAATATCGAGGATACTTGATATGGGTTTGTTTGGTTGTAACTATTAAGCAAAATAGTTATTTTATTTCTAATTGATATAAAATTGGATATATTCAATTTAAAATTTTTAACTTATTTAAGCAAAAAATAACAAATAAGCTCAAGTGATGTTTAGTTTTAAGCCAAAAAAAACTGATAAATTGTTGATCATGAGCTCAAACCAAACAAGATCTATATGATAAATGTGCCTACCGTGCTCACGGAAGAAAGATTGTACGGGATGGTAACGGCTCGCCTGATTGGCTTTAGTTTTATTGTTTTTAGGATTGCAAATGAGTTAACCCGAGGTTTGTTCAGGTTCGGTTCGTTTTTTTCAAGGGTGTACTTAAACTCGACTCTTTTATTTAATGAGTACTAATTTTTTGTTCAGACTCGGTTCGTATGAACCCGAATATATTCATGTACATTTTGGTTCTTTTGAATCAACAGATATTACTTATTATTTATCGATTAAATATTAAAACAACGATTACTAAATTAAATCTCTTATAAAATCGTCAACTAATAAATACATACGAACTAATATATCATTTAATTACGACATTGTTTAGCTTTTTCAAATCAATCTTATAAATATAAGGGATAAAATTATTAAAAAAATACATCATTTAGGTTATGACAAGTGTTTTTTAATTTATTAAATTCAGTATGAACTATATATTTTTATGTAAATAAACTAACACCTTTAATTTGAAATATATACATTGCATCAAAAGAACCAACCTTTAACCACCCGAGTTGAAAGTTGTTTAAATTCGGCTCATTTATCTAATGATTCTTATTTTATTGTTTAGACTTGGCTTATTTATTAAATAAACGAACCCAGGCCAAGCCATTAATGAGCCGAACAAAACTTGTTCGTGAACAACTCGAACAATTTGCATCCTCAATTACTTTTAAGCATTTGACTTATTTTTATATATTTTTTATTAGCAATTCACCCTCTTTATTAAACTTTTCTTGGTAAGATCCCTACACAATAAAACACTTGTAGTCATAGGTTCAAGATCTATTGCCTACCCATTTTTTCCTTACTATCATTATTCTCTCAATTTTTACATGCTTAGTGGAGATCATGTCTTCCTTAGGTTGTAATCCTGGCTCCACCCTAAATATGAATGTGCATATCATTCATTACTCCCGTGAAATTCAGATCCATGTTGCCTCATTCTGGTCCAGACAAATAAAATAGCCTTAATGGGATTTAATTTGGATCCTACTCACATCCCATTTTCATGGAAACGTGACCAATGATGTACCATAATAGTTGCACGTGTGAAGATTGCAAGAAATATCAAGTTTGGCATAACATAATTGAACTGAAATTAGAAATATGATCACATAAACAAGAGTTAAAATTAGTCCCAACTTGGTAAACAACAGCAACAAATACCACACTAGGAAAACAAGGCCCCTCATCACAACTATGTTTTATTCGATTTTGTAAGTTTCAAAAACCTCTGGAAGATTGTTACAAGGGGTAGGATTTAGTTCAAGGACATTCTTTCTCATACACTTCGCTCGCATACTTCCAGTTCATCACCTTCCATATGTTCTTTAGGTAATCTGGCCTCACATTTTTGTACTGCATTCACAAAACACACAAGTGCATACGAAGCAAACTTTAAAAATATGCAACATAGACCTAATAAATACATATTGTTTTTTATTATAAGTAATTATATCAAAGAAAAAAATGCCTTAAGGGGCCGAACCATGTACAAGACCCGACTACTTGGCTGCCCTGCCAAAAGAGAATAAATAGAACAGCTTGTGTTTTAGCTATTCTAAAATAGTTACAAACTTCTTGCATGAGCTTATAACCTGAACCCTTTCCCACTAAGCCACGCCTTGAGTTTTGGAAATAGTTTCCTTACACCGTTGGTGTACGAATTTCATACATAAATAGGCTTTGGATGCATGACACAAGGTGGCAGTTCCACACACGCATATGCGCATGTATAGTGCATCAAAACCTACTTGTGTATGAAAATTTGTACTCGGAGGTGCAAGGAATTTAATCTCTATGGCAGTTAGCTGATCTCAATTATATCAAGATGCACATAAATCAAAAATCTATGGTTTCCTATCAATGTGAACTAATTGTTAAACCAAGGAAACTAACCTGCAAGTAGTATGCGTGCTCCCACACATCAATGCCTATCAAAGGGACTAGATTTGCTCCTTCAGTTACCAGTGGATCCTGTTAAAAGAGTACAAAATACAATACACATTGCACTAAAAGTAGTGAAATATAACATAAAAAAATAAAAATCAACAATATCAAAAAACCACATAGCCACAGAACGCTATGCATCCTGGAAGTATCCAGTCGAGTGAATTATGAACTTGCTTGTCAAAACATATTTTGACCCATGCCCACATCATCAATTCAGGATTCACAATACCCAAGTGACTTCAGCATAAAAAGTAAAACTGTTGCAGTGTCTACTAGTCTCACCTGATTTGCAGTAGTCTTGACTGCAAGCTTCTTAAATTCCTTATCCAAGCCAAGCCACTGCAAATATGAAAGATAATGAGTTCAAAAGAAGCATGCAGCAATAACACCGATAAATTTATCTCGAACTAGCTTGTTAATGATGAGAAATACAGCAAATTACAAGCTTATGTAAAAGCATCGAACAACTAAAACACTTACCACCCATCCAGAGCCTTGCAAAGCTGCCCCTTCAGCATTCATCTTCTGTATCAATATCTCTAGAGAACCAAAATTTGTGTCGATAGCCCAACCTAAAGAATTCTTTGGTGGCTCACCACCTCCTTCCTGCAAGAAAGATTCCAGTGTCAAAGTCTTTTCTGAAAATATAAATCAATAAACAAAGGAGAGGGGCTGAAAATCTATCTTACACTAACTGGAGCAAGATTCTGCCAAAATGCCGAGTGGTTTATGTGACCTGCTCGAGAATTCAGAAGGTTGATATCAACTACAAGCTGAGGGCAATCAAATATGTACTAGGATGAAATAGCCAGCAGCTAAGGTACGTAAATCAACCAAAGAAGAGGATGTGTTGTGTCTTGGGGTGGCGAGGGGTGCTGGTTGGGGTTTGTGAAGTTTCAGGACATCTAGCATATATATATATATATAATATAACCAACTTACCTTTCAAAAAAATATATACATTTACAACTGATTTAAATCCCACATTTCAATAAAACTACCATTTTCTCAAAATTGAAATTAAACCTTTAAATTGAGATGGATACCATTCAAACAATCACAACTCTAGAAAACGCAACCTTCTCTTTTCTCCTGTTTTTTCGCAAATTGAATTTTATATGACCAAAAACAAGATGTTCATGAAGAACAAAACACACCCATCCCTCCTATCTAGCACAATAAAAGACACTCACCCATGGACATGCCTTTATTAATTCTTGTTTGTGAGAACAGACAAAACCTAAAAGAAGTACCAAGATTCATTTCCTCTTCAATTTCCTACCCAATTTTTCTTATGTGAAACTTGAAGAAGCGATAATGGTATATATCCATGTTGTTCTTACTGTTTAGGTTGGGACTTGGGACCTGGAGTTTCAAAGGGAAAGAACATGCAACTTCAAAATGGGATTTGCCAACAGCATACTATATCATGAATTACCCTTACTTTTATAATTGGATTACAGAAAGAAATCAAATGAGGAGATACATCCCATAAACGAATTTAAAATTGTGAATGATATATACAAGCATATAGAAATCCTCTCTCAACCTCTCTCTCTCTCTATCTTTTCAACAATCTTTTAGAAGCATCCTAATTCCACCAACTAAAAAAATTCACAACTAGACGCACTCCCTATTGATAAACATGTACAGGTGTAAAAATACTAATTCCACCGGTCTCCCACATACAGAACAAGATATTTTCAATCAAAATTTACATCTCTCACCAGGGCATGACTTCAATGCAAGGATTTTATGGTACCAATAACTGTTTAAACATTTACTACTCATCGTTGTAAAACTTACTCCTAATTATTATACAGAATTGTAACTTCGGTACCAATACCAGAATTTACCAGTGTATATTCAAAATTACTACCCGATGTTATAAATATACTACTTATTTCTATAAAACTTACCTCACTGCTGTAAAAAAATTTCTATTTTTCAAAATTTTATTCCTTTTTTCCTTTTAAGAAAATTGACATTTCGAACCAAAGACTCGTGTGGGCAATTTCTAAGCTAAAAAGTGAAAAGTAGAAATTAAATGAGTGTGAATGCTCAACTAAAACATATATACAAATATGATAATTAATCAAAGATATGCGTGTTTTGACACGGATAATCTACACCATTAGATACAATTCCATCCCACGGTTGAAATGATTGAAATAGATCTCACCGTTGGATAATTAAATTATCCCTGTCAAAATATATGTCACTTGACCGTTCCTACAAATATCTGCATATAGATATAGAAAGAGAGAGAGAGAGAGAGAGAGAGAGAGGAGACCTCCACCGTTGAATTTGATGGCGCTCTGCAACTTGACGACGCCGTTTGGGTCCCCAGCGGTGACGGCGGCGTCGAGCTGCTCGAGGGCATTGTTGTAGTTGGTGACGTAAGCCTGGTGGTGCTTCTGGTGGTGCAGCCGCATGATCTCGCCGCTGATCACCGGCTCCAGCGCCCCATAGTCGTAGGGGAGATCCGGGAGAGAGAGAGTCTGCAATCCCCGCTTGATCTGAAACCCTAACCCTAGAATTGGGGATCTTTTGTTGACGATGGCTCTCAGTGCCATGATTACACCAGAGAGAGAGAGAGAGAGAGAGAGAAACACTGGGTGGGGAAAGAGATTGAAATTTTATTATTTTTGTTTTGTATTATTGATTTTTTATTTTTGTGAATTGGGAATATAACGCGGATAATTTTATTTTTTTATAATTAACCATTATGTAATATTCAAAACTTTCATCCGGTGAATTTTTATTTGACAACCACTTCAATTCACAACCAATTTAATATATTTCAATTGTCAAATTATTTATATAATTTTCAATTGATAACCACTTCGTGAATTTTTATTTGACAATAATTTTAATAAATTTTTATTTGATCACTACAAATTATTTATTTATTTTCAATTAACAACCAGGATCGTATATTTCATCAAAAATTTTAACTGAAATTTTTTTTTCAGTATTACTCATGTGTTTTCAATCAAGTTTTAAATTTAGATAAACTAGCAAGGTGACCAACAATTATAAATTTACCTATTCCAAATTATATTTTTTTAGCTAAAGGGGATTGTATTGTATGAATTTTATATGTTCGTAAATGTTGAAACGAGTTCAAAATGTTTTAATATCTTGTGAATAACATGGGAAAGATTTTTTGGCAAATAATTTGATTGGATATAAGCTTATATGGTCAATTTAAAAAATATAATTATACATGATAGTCAATTGCAAAAAATTAAAAAATATATATTCTACTTATACTACATGGTGTATTTTTACATTTAAACTTTTTTTCATATGATATCATTTATTTTTACTTTTACATCAATTGATTATAAATTATATGATGTTCAGATTTGAGGTATAGTAATGATTCTATGGCAAAATATAAATGTAAGGTAAAATAAATTTATATCTAGAATAAATTTATCTATGGTGAGAAGTAAATTTTTCATATTGCTAAATTACGTGTAAAAAATTAATGTGCAAATATGTGAGAAAATCATGCGCGCACATACCGTGATTAGAGATAAAATAATAATAATTCTAACATTTATTTTAATAAGAAAATTTTCCAAATTGATGTGAAACAAAATGAAAATTACACGTATTTTTTACAACTCTCATTTAATACACGTATAATTCACGTTTTTAGCCTTTTTTTTCATTGTAAATTTGATAAAAAAATATTTGGAAGTAAGAATTTTTTATTATTAGTTTATATATTATGCCAAATTTTTGAAACGTATTTTAATACCAAAAATCGTATTTAACACATCCATACTGTACAATATATTTTTTTTCCTTTCTTATTTTACTAACTATATGGTTTAAATGAAAAATAATAATAACTTTTTACTTGAATACCGCGACCAAACAAACCAATTGGTAGCAAAATATGCTCTGCTCGTGCTTCTATCTACTTGGAATTTAATCTTAGCACTACAAGTAGTGGTATTTTATATTCCATTTTGAAAAAGAGAACCAAAAAAAGGCTATTCCATCTACTACTCAAATGCCTTTGCGTTTCTCTTTCTCCTCTACTAAAACATGAAAAATTCATTTGCAACTTATCTTTTGTTACCCGCTTCCTAAGCTATACTCACAAAAAGTTACAATTCGAAACGGAGCGAAAACGAGGGCAACGATTTTCGACCCCATTAGCAAGATGAATTTTCTACTATCCATCTCGTTCGTGGTTCGATATGCTGTCGAATTCCCTTGGAGCAACGAAATATTGACCATGTTCTCCTAATATCTAGAGAGGTTTGTGAACCTTGTTTGGTACTATTGAGAGCACGATTATTCATAGGTTGTTTTCTTGTTTTCGTTTTTCGGTTTCTTTTTCCTTGTTAAACTGTACTAAAATCTCAAATTGGTATTGATTTCCCGTCGATTACATCCCGTCTTTCAAACAAAAAGAAGATTGTCTCGATTTATTTATTCCGGAAAACAAAAATTAGAAATAGTTTTCCGAAGGTTAACCAAACGGGATGTATGGTGTGCACCGGTTGCTACTTGGTACACAATCACATGCTAACGGCATTAAAACTGGAAGAACTTCCTTTAGGGAAGCGAATATCGACATCAACATGGTGATCATCTTAGCAGCTCTGCTATGCGCGCTTATATGCGCCGTTGGCTTGAACTCGATCGTACGGTGTGTGTTGAGATTTAGGCGGAGGCTCAGTTCCGAGCCATCAGATCAGGAGGCAGTTGACCGTACCCCACCTAAGGGAATCAGGAAAACCGTGTTGCATCAGATCCCAGTGACCGTGTACGGCTCGGGGGTGAAGATTTTAGTGGCGAGCTGTGCGATATGCTTGAACGAGTTCGTGGACGGAGAGCTGGTAAAAGTGTTGCCAAATTGTTACCATGGTTTTCATGTTAGGTGCATAGACATGTGGTTGGTGTCTCATTTGTCTTGTCCCATGTGTCGGAGGCCGTTGCTTGATCCCCCCATGGCACCAACCGTGGCAGAAGTTGAGTAATGAGTTCGCTGATACGTATTTACGTATGTGCATACGGTGTTGATTCAGATTCGACTGGTCTTTTTCTTCTGGCAGTGGCGAATAAAAAAGCTAGAATGTTTTATAAAGTGATGATTAGGTGTTGTGTCGCATGTTTTTCAGTAGACTCCAAATGGAAATCATGATATCCGATTATGTTTCTGTTAACGAGGTTTTTGTACAAACACAAGGCAAAATTTTAAATGATGCTACAAGAAGTTGCGATGCCGAGAAATTTCAATAAACCCCCTCTTTCATCGAGCGAGTATTGAATCTTACTATCTAGGACTACGAAAGTAGTTAGTATGGGTAAAATATGGCGATGAAATCCAAAATACGGGCCTTGATTGTCCATCCGCTGATCACTGCTTTGATATTCAAGACTTGTTTGGTTGGCAGCTTTTAAGTGCAAGTTTTTTCTTTCTTTTTTTTCCAGTTAGTTTGTAACTGACTGTTCAAAATTTCGACCGAGTCTTTTGCTATTATGACCTTAAAAGCTTTTTGATTTGATGCATCTAAGTTTTCCCAAAAAATCCAAAAAAAAATCATTTTTTTACTCAAAAGCCGCAATGAAAAAAACACGCAATCCCAAGTTGTACCCAAATATGAACTAAAATAGAATTAACTGAAAAGCCATTTTGAAAAACTAGTCACGAAATTATCCCTTATGCCCACTACTCCAGTTTTGGTGCCAAGATTCTTGATATAGTTCTTGGCACAGCACTTAAAAAAGGAAAAGGAATCATTCGAGAAGTCTTCGATTTTCATTAACGAGTAGATGACTAATAAGAGAAGCGAAATCAGCCACAAAAACATAATAGTTCATTTTATTGCCACACCAAAAGTTACTCAAACAAAAGTGCTTCTGCATACATAAGAAAAGTTCAAACACGAAAGAGTGTGCCCTCTTTTTATATTCTTTCACTTGGATAACTCAGCAGAGAGGTTATTAGCCAAACAGGCGATAGTAGTCGAGGACAGTCCCCGAGTCCCTCCAAGATACCATTTCTTGATCATCTCGACCACGTTCTTGTTCTCCACTTGGGTTTTCGATTCCTCTTTTCCCTCGGTAGTAAACGCAATCTGTAAAAACAAATTAGAAGAATAAGTTTCGTATAAGCATGATAGCAATATTTTCAAGAACCAGACAACATTCAAGGCATAAAAAATGTGTCGATTACGAATCAGGGGAACACATATACGAAAACGGGCTTACCTCTGCAGTGCCTGAGGTGGCTGGGAAATGGAACGTTACGACAGAGTCTTTCTTGAAATATTTAGACTGGAAGAACTCGACGAGTTTCTCCAATGCCTCCTCCTCTTCCTCTTCGTACTTATCGTCTGCAGCCAAACGATCCCTAACAGCACTCTCTAGTTGAACTCCGTATTGTGAGCCCTTGATCTCCTTGATCACTACTACTCTCAAGAACTTGTCTACCGGAGCTGCATACGAAAAACCCAATTGCTTTAGCATAAATTTCTAAACCAAAACAGCAATTCTTTTGCATTTTCCACGAAATATTAGAAGATATAGGAAAAACACGGCGAGATCCTTAACAAAAAAGACAATTTACCAGAAATTATGGCATCGAAGAATTCATCATCCTCGGCAAGCTCATTTCCGGATTTGCCCTTCCATTTCTGCAAATGCCCAATGATTTCGGGGTCCAAGTAAACGCCAATAGCGGTGAACTTGATCTGGAGAAAGTGGATCTCAATGTCTGTAATTCCTGTGAAAAACCACAAACCCGTAATTTTAAGCATCAAAATTATATTCAAGGCCGATACCACTCCCAAGGACAATCGAGCTAGAAGCATCCATTGCATACTAAGAGTTGGAGTTGGAGAAAAAATTAAAAAATTAAAAAATAAAAGTTGCCTCTGCTAATAATTTGAGCTTGATAATTTAATATGGAATCAGAACCTAGCTCATGGGTTCACCCTCTGAGACCGGTCAGCACAGCTTGGAACAAAAAAAATCAATTTCTGAAACAAAATATTCCAATCACCTAGTTTAAAAATTCATCGATATTAGTTCCTTGCACCGCCAATCTAGAAATTACACAATCGAATTTCGATGAATGGCACATGTGTATACAGTACATGTACTAGCCCATGTATTACGCATTCGTTTCAAGCATCGAATAATGTAGCTTCCAAATAGCGTAAAAACTAAAGCTCATGATCAGTGCTTTTCATACGAATCAAGTTATGACATTGTTACGCAGTGAAATTAGCAACAAATAGACATATGGGTTACGCTGATCGAATGATATTAAGTTTGCTTATTAAATTTTACAGATGACTAACCCATCAATTGCTATATATATGGTGGTTAATAAAATTATTAGCATCTATTTACAATAATGTACTGAAACTATACAAGCATCGATTTTGATCAAATCATGTATAAAAAAAATCAATATATAACTACTTAGGTCGACGAATAACTCGTGTACACAAGTTTTTGTATGTAAAAAGCACATTTTGGTTAAATTTAGTCTCTAAAAATTACTTACCATGACCCAAAAGAGATAAATTCTTGGTGGTGGTAACTTGAGGAGGAAAAGGGATTTCATCAACCATCACTATCTCTGTACCCACTGCAAATTCATCACAAACAATTTCCATTAGTCCACCACACACAAAAACAAATAAATAAATAAATTACATGTTATGAGTAAAAATATGTATAATTTTATATACAGAGGGAGCATTTACTGGGAAATTTTTGGGGCTGATGATTAGTTTGATGAGTCTTTTGACAATGAGGAGGAATTGGGGCGAAGAAGGAAATTAGTTTGATTGGGAAATTAAAATTAGCTGATATTTAATGGCACTTTATTCTTACCAACTTGTGAAAATTCTCATGTTTGATATATAGCTTGAGCTACCCCTCTGTCCACCTGCCAGTCAAGGCTTGGCATTAGTAATTAATTATTTCTATGTACTTTAAATTTTTAAGATTTTGAAAGCATAATATTATCCTTCCACTAATAATAGTGTCACTATGTATTTTGACATGTCGAAAGAAGGCTATTCATTTTTATTTTAGGAAAACCAACTCAGTATAAGAATTATTTTACAAAACTGTAAAAGAATGTTTTTTGTATGAAATTAATGTATTATAAGAATAAATTAATATAAATTGAGGATATTTTATTATAATTCTTTTTTTAAAAAAATACTATAAGTTGATAATTATTTATCTTAAAATCATGGTAATTCCTTAAAATTGCAATGAAAAATTTTTGTATTGAGAGGATTTCCCTATTTTAGAATATTGAATTATTACAAAACTAAATTCATTATCTAAAATGACACTAATATTCACTAGAGACAGAATATGACAAAAATTGATAATATATATATATATATATATATATGATTATTATGATTGCTTTTAAGTTTTGAAAATTTATAATTTGGACAAAAAAGGGAGTATCTAGAGTATTATTTGTGGATGGTGAAATGGTTCAATTCAATTGATCGTATATTCTTGATCTTGTTTTATTTTAAGAAACCAATACACATCCAAATCGGAAAATGTTCATGTAACGGCAAAAGTCAGATATTAGCTTTTCAATATAGTTCATTGCATATTGTCATTTACATACTGTCCTTAACATATGTATGAATGTATGAATAATAAGTCTATAAAATTACTTGCTGAGATTGTTTTATATGGGCGAATTATATTAATGGTACCCATTATTTCAATTTAGATCCCGAACAATCCCAAAATTGAGCAAAAAAGATGGTTATAGTCCCCAAATTTTAGAAGGGTCTGGTTTGAGCCCCTTTTTCATAGTATTTCCCGGATACTAAAAATCGAAAAGGGGAGGGTTGCATAGCAGTGGTGATGGACAGCATCTGTCCGACTCATCCAGACTACTGAATTTCGAATCATCAGCTGAAATCAAATGTATAAATTTTTTTAAAAAAAATTAAATGACAAAAAAAATATGTAATCTTGGTTGCTTATTAGAAAATTTAAGACCTCTATGCATTGCGCTGGGCAGGTACTACCTCCCGGTTCCCTTAAAAATATAGGATGGTCAAAATGAGAAATTATATCAACATAAATAATTCCGAGAAAGACTAATTCACTTCTGAGTAAACTACGCTCGGGTTGCTTATGATTTATTGACTTTGTATGATTTATTATTCAATAAAAAATAGCTACTGCGTTTTTTGTTTTTTTTTTTTTTGGTTTTTCAAATTTAAGGTTGCTAATAACTGGTTTATGAATCTTTTGAAATTTCAGAAAGGATTCTGAACAGATAAAGCAAATAGAAGAACTACAGAAACAACACGAGGAGTTGACGGAAGAAAAGGAACGTCTCCTTGAAGAAATTGAAAGAATTATCGCTACACGTTGAAAAATGTAGTGGCTGAAACTCGAGCTAAGAGCATCTTTATTTATTTCTAATTTGTTGATTTCTACAACTTATCTAAAGTATCTGTGAGCATGAAATGAGAAAAATGTACTAGGATTCCTCAAGCTTTAACATCAAGCTTGAGGTGGTTTGTTTGTTACAGATTTAGAAACTAGATATTCGTCCATTTTTCCCCATTATTAGTTGGTGTATCGCGTATTCGTTGTTATGGTACTGCGGATGACATATTTACGATAATATTGGCGTTTTGGGTTCGTTGCTTGTTCTTGTTTTAGTAGGCTAGAAAACGGAAACATGCCATGATCGTTTGCAGAGCATTATGGAAACACGAAAGGAAAATTAACGAGGATACGGAAACATTTTGAAACATTAACCGGTATTTACTTTTGCCTCTTCAAAGACGTTGACACCAACAAATACTCATGTCTAGGAGCATTTGCATTAGATAAGCTAAAAATACATTTTGAACAAATACTCATATGACACCAGCAATTTGACATAGTATATATTTAATGATTTTGTATAACAAATTATAAATAAATATTTTTATTCTCAATGTTAATTATATATATATA
>MKEJ01103128.1:0-12463 GCA_001753735.1 Embelia ribes | reverse complement strand
CAAAAAGCCCCCAACAAGATGATGATGATGCCACTCATGGGAAATGGGCATGTGCCACGTGGCACAAATGGTATGTTTCATGGGCCTAATGGACCATTTATGGTTGATGGGCAAAATGGTGGAGGAGGTTTTAATGTTCCCAAAGCCCAAAAGAATGGTGGAAGCTTTGAGATCCCTATTCAAGGTAAGGGTAAGGTTATGCATAATGAAGGAAAAAATGGAAATAATAATAAAGGAAAAAAAGGTGAAAATGGAAATACCAAGGGGAGAAAGGAAATTACTAGGAGTAAAAGTGGTAGGTGGTTATTTGGTGGTGGGGACAAAAGTGCAAAAAATAGTAATGGTGGGGATGATAATGCAAAATTGAAGAAGGGTAATGAAGATAATAAGGGTAGTAAAAGTGGTAGGTGGTTTTTTGGAGGGGGTAAAAAGGGTGAAAACAAGGAGAGTGGGGGTGAAAAAGTGAAGGGTGGGAGTAAGAAGCAAGACAATGAAGATTTTGGATGGCTATCAAAGGGCGGTAAAAATGGAGGTGACAATGAAAAAGGCAGTGGAGGTAAAAAGGGGAAAAATAGTAAAAATTTGGTTGTGAAAGGGGGAGGTAAAAATGATGGTGGTAAAAAATTGAACAATGTGCAACTTGGGTTTGATGACATTGATGTTAGTCATAAAGGTGGTGGTGGAGGTGGGCGGAATATGGGCCCGATGTCTCATATGGGCCCGATGTCTCATATGGGCCCCATGGCCCATATGGGTCAGATGGGTAATTACCCGATGGGTCAAATGGGGAATTTTCCGGCTGTGCAGGGAGTACCGGCGACCGCAATGAACGTGGGTGGATATTACCAAGGAATGGGTCAACAAGGGAACCCTTACAATAACCAACAATATATGGCAATGATGATGAACCAACCTCGGCCCAATGGGAACGGTATGTATCATCCGATGATGTATGCGAGACCACAGCCCCCGATGGATTATGGGCCGGTGATGCCTCCTCACCCAGCCCAAGACAATTTCACTCATATTTTCAGTGATGAGAATACCGGTAGTTGCAGTGTTATGTGATTTTTTTTTTTCTAGTGGTCTTAACTTGTATAAGTTCTTTTTGAATGGGGTCTTGTGCTATTTTCTTGTAGCAATGAATGGTGAGGCTAAGAATTATGAATGTCAGTGACTTAATTCCTTAATAGTGTAGCTTTATTTCTTGCATCAACTCCCTCTTTTTGTAATGTTGTAAAAAAGTTAATAACTTTGTTATTTTAGCCAACGATTCGCTGAATGGCAAATGCTAATGTTGTACCAATACCATATTACAAGTTCACAACTTTGGGTAGATTGGAAATGAATTAGTGTGAGCTCTTAATTATTGGGTAATATTGATGTTATGTTAAATTTCCTATAGTGGTCTAGTTTAAATTTGGAGTTTTTTGAATTGCTATATGAAGTTAAGAGTAGAGATGGCACCGACATTTTGCTTAGTTGTTTAAGGTTAGTAATTTAGTCCAAGAGTTCAATATCATGGTCAATCTAGACAAGGTTTTAATGGAGTGAGTATGGTAGGTATGATAGGAGGCACCTCCACAACAAAATAGATGGCTTGTCTTCACGGGTGAGATCAAAAGAAAAGGCCTCGCATAAAAAATTAATTGGAAAAAGGTTATTTAATTTCAATCGTTAATTTTAAAAACGACGGCCTTGGTTTGATTTGCAGATACTGTCCACCATCCTTCACATTCGCAACTTTGTTTAATTTGAAATGAATCGGAGTGAAATCTAAATTGCTTGGGTTTTGATATGTCTTGCCTTGCCTTATCTCATGATATTTCTCTTCTACTATGAAATAGATTTTTTAAGAGTGATTATATTAGGATCACAATTTTTGTTATCGAAACCCAGGAACAGGGCCGAAGTCAGGAATAAAAAATAAAGAGATTGAAAATTGTAAAAAATTAAATAATATAGTAATATAAAAAATAATATAAGACATAACATAGTTGTTACAATTAAGTCTTACGAAATATTTACAAGGGGTTGAAACTAAATAACAAAATTTTATTACTAAAATATAGGATATCTATTGGGTTTTTTAAAATTATAAGGAGACTATAGTCGTTATAAGCAAATCAATAGCTCCGTCCCTATCAGATACTTTTACTAATTAAAAAACTTTATGGCACTTCACGGGTTTGACCAAAAATACTATTAGTACCAAATTTTCAATTAATTTATTATATATCAAAAGCAAAATATTCCCATTCTACACTCAAAATATAAAATCCAATTTTCTCATTTCCCATTCTTTTGTGCCATAGACCACCACCAATGTAGATCCAGCGCCACCGCCAACGCTGCACCTCCACCCATAGTTGCCGCCGCATTATGCCACTGTCGACAACGTTCCCTTGCACAGTCGTTGCCGCCCATTACTAAAATGCCCAAAAAATTTTAAAAAGATTAGATAAACTTTTGATCGCTCTTCCCCATTCTTTTGCCATTACTATTGGATCGTGGGACACTCGGGAAGTTGTTTCTTGGGATTGACAACTACGACCAAAGTGAACACTATTCTTTTCTTTATACAAATGAAAGTTGGTCAAAAAGGAAAAAGTGTTTTCTTTGTGATGTGATCAAATCGTGTAATGTGTCTCATGTAAGATTCTCAAAACAAAAGGCTTTTCATGCCCCAAACGAAACATGTATTGACAATGCTTCAATTTTCTTTATATGCTTTAATCATGGGGGAAGACTAAAGTTTACTACTTTAATTCGCATACATCCAAAAAGATAAAGTGGATCACCTCATTATAACGGTTATATTTCATTTTTTTTTTTATATGTTTACATATATATAATAACATATTTCAGTTAGGATAAATTACACTCTTATGTTTCAATGCAAGTAATGGTATGCTCATCCTATTTTTAAAAACCATATGAATTCAAGTCTGTTTGCTATCATGATTTACAATAAGTGTTGTTTTAGATATATTTTTAATATTTAATTATTACTTTAGAAAACTAAGAACATATTTATCACCCTTTTTCCAACTTTACTCAAGTTATTTCAAATAAATTTCCAACCACTTAACACAATTCAAATATTTAAAAAAGAGTATTCGAGTAAAATATATCTATTCTTTATTAGAATTATTATTATTTAACAATCGTCTTAGTTTTTGTGCATGAATCTTAAGCTATACTTGTTGTGAATAGGAGGAAGTATTAAACAAGCCGAACTTGACGTTTGTACAACTTAGAGCGTTCTTTCTATTCATAAATGTATATGTATGTCATATGTATATTGGTCTTGTTTGTCCCAGAAAAATTATATGTTTGTAACTTTTATTTAGAAGTAAAAATATTTGTTTGGAGCAATAAAAAAATTAGACTTAATTTATTTTTGAGAAAAAAAAAATATATACTTGTTTTTAGAAGTTTAAGTTTGATACTCGGTGACGGAGCAAGGCAAAGGATGGCGAAAATTTTTGTAATTATCCATATAAATTTTGAAATTTTTAAACCCTCAGTACAAGGCCCCTCGTGAACAAAAAATATTTATTCCACTATATGGAATATCCAGAAATTTTGGCTACAACACCATTGATACTTTTTTAAAAAAAGAACTATGATTTTTTTATCTTACACTACTATCAATTATTTTTCATTCCAATATATAAAGATATATTTTTTTTCACTTTCAATCAAACACATAATTATACTTATTTGTATCACGTAAAAGTATATGTTACCCCTCCAATAAAAAAGGTATCATTTTATACTTTTAAAATCCTATCAAATGAGTCCATATGCGAAGCTAGGGTTCTATTTTCACTTTTAAACTTTTATTGTTCTTTCCATTTCGAAGCACAAGTTAGATAATACTGAGTATGTAAATTAATTTTCTTTAAAAAATTACCGAGTTAAAAATTATTTCTCTATTACTTTATGTAAGAGTGATAGTGAATATGAGATGAATGATTTAAGTATATGAGCAATAACAAACTAAAAAATAGAAAAAGGGAAAGAGATGCGATACGCATTAATGTATGGTGATTCGCTAACAAGTTTGATGGTTTGAGGAATGTCAAAGCTCATTTGTCCACTTGTTAAAGGTTTTTCCTTGAGTTCCTTTTAGTGTGGTGAAAACTTTATACCCTAAAGTACCGGTTAGTGTTACAGGTCCTAAGTTAAACCATTTCCGAGTAGATTTTTTGTGTACTACTTGAAATTGCTACACCTTGAGATTACCAAATTTCTAGTTCGAGTTTACCCTCACAAATCGAGTGTAATACTTCTCAATACTACCCAACTCACTCAATAATGAGAGTTTATAAACCGCTTCTAAGATTACAATAAAGAGATAAAACAAAATCCCCACTCAAACCCTTTGTTAAACCGAAAATATAAGATTTATACAAGTATGAATTCAAAGGGGGGATTTTTGTACATTTTATCTTTTTGCTTTTGGCTTTTGAGCTTGTGAGGTGATAGAGAAAAGATTGTACCTAGGTCTGCACACTTATTTCCATGCCGAGCCTTCATGAGGTGTACTTTTTGAATTTTGAAGATTAAGTTGTATGCCCTGTCTAGTGGAAAAAACTTAGAATTTTTTCCATCTTGGTCTAAAAAATCAACTCTATCATCAAAGATCCGATGACCTATCCGGCGACAAAGACCTTTCGGACACCCGTCAAATATGTTGAAAAATTAACCTTGAAGATTGCCTCGAGCTGTAACTTTTTGGCTTTCTTTTTCACATCATTAACAGCTTATTTTGTTTTGAAATTTGTATGGCATATGTACATGCAGCACTAGATAAAATTATTACTACAACAATAATATAAGACTCGTATATTTTTCATAAATTTTGTTATCATAAACAAAATAACTCTTTTTAATTTTAAATTTAAACTTTGGAGTAACAGAAAGAGGGAGTGGATTATATTACGAGACTGACTTGCACTTTCGTCGGAATATTAAGACTCTTGTTTTTTCCTATATATTTTTGCTTATTTTTCTTGAAAATTGTACCATATAGTGTTTGTTAAGATTAAAATACTTTTGTTTAGTAACATGCTTTTGCTTATCCAATAGCTTTTTTAAAAATAATGTTAGTCGTGCTTTCAAAAGCTGCTTCTTTTTTTTCTATCATTAATTACCAAAATAACCTTAATTATAGTTAGTAAATTCCCATTCATACCTATTTTTGTCATTTTACAATCAACAATACCATTTTATCAAACCCCACATTGCTAAATAAAATAAGTTTTAGAATTTATTTACCAAATAATAGAATTATACTAGTTTTTATAATCAAATTTTAAAAGCAATTTTGAGAATTGGATTTGAAAAGTTACAGAATTCCCAAACTAAGACTAAATCTTGCATCCATTATTGCCCACCACAGATGTGTCCCTCCACCTATAGGTTGTCCACGGTTTGATTGTGCGGTTTGGGACGAAATTTAGAACTCGAATCAATTATTAATAGACATTTTTGTTTGGTTTATAGAAAATTAAATAGAGAAAGTAAGCAAAAGTAAAACTTGATGGTTTGGTTTGGTAGATTAATCGATTAGAAGATCAGCCAAATAATTAGCTGAGCAACTAGCTAGACAACGTAGCTATAGTTGAAAAATTCATATTAATAAAAAGTAGCGACTCTAAAGAAATTTTAAAATAATCACATAACTGGGAAACAATTAAATATATGACTTGTTTGATTGCAATCTATGAATTCTAGCTTTTCAACTTATTTGTTTTTACAGCTGGACATCGTTTAACTGCTCAACTTTTAATTTGAGCTTATTTACTATTTACTCTTAATAAACTAAGAAACATAAGCTAAATTTATCCAACTTATTTTTTAAACAAAAAAAACTTATATATATATATATTTTTACTTAAAATCGCAACCAAACAAACACAACATACAACTAAGTAGCAATTATACACATAATTTCATTCACACTTTGAAACATAAAAATTAATATTAGTATATAAAAATTATACGTGTAGAAAATTTGCATATAATTTACATGTTCCCCAAGTAGAAAATAATTTCATGTTCCCCAAGTAGGAAATCTTTATTCAATTAATATGAAAAACTGAGATTATTATAGCTCTAGCTAGTCCACACGTTTTAGAAAACCAACCCAATATTTTTTCCTTTTTATTTTCCGATATTTTTTAACTTTGTGACAATGAGCGCCATTTAACCTATCCAGCTAATTTCCCCCTGGTAGCACCTAAAATTTCCAAACAATTTATTGTCATCATTGTTAGTACTAATCCTAGCCATTAGTCAACTGTTCAATTTATTTATTTTATTTTTTGTCCACAAACTTTAAAAACTTAACCGGCCCAAAGGCAATGAACTAGTTTGATTTATTTTTAATTTATAAAAAATGATATAAAAAATAGAGTGACACATTATGGTTCATATTAATTTATCATTGGCCGTGGAATAAGTGAGGGCAATGAGCTAGTACCATATTTCTAGTTTTTAAAATAAAATAGAATATAGGACGTGACGTAAGATTAGGGCAATTTTTATTTTTTATTTTTTCAAAATGTTTAAATAATTTATAATATTTGCAGCAGTATCCTCAAATAAAATTTTGGAGATAAAAATATAATTTTTTTTCTTTTGGTACTGTATTTTATACAAAATATTATTTATATAAAACATACCCCAACAAATTTTGGAGGATACTATAGCAATCATTATAAATTACTTAATTTTATCATAATTATTATTTTTTTTAAAAATGAATTATAAATATGTTTTATAGAAACATGATGAAACAACACACTTATAACTGTATGAAATTCCTATCCTAAATTATGTATATACTTTACAATGAGTTTTTTTTATATGTAGTGTTAATTCCGCCTAATGTTTTTTATATAATGTTAATTAGCGTAATACTTTTTTTATGGATTTCTGCATCTTATTACGATTTCTGGCTATTTTGATTTAGGTATTGGATTGTTACATACAAATTATATTTCGAGGATACAAAAAAAAAAAAAATGGTTTAAATAGCCTTTAAAATCATTTTAGCTAAGTTCTAAATTGAAAGTCTTTTACAAAATTTACTTGTTTTGAAAATATTTTATCAAATTAACTCTCTATGTCATGTGTCCATGTCCCATGCCAAACTAGAAACAATCTTAAAGGGAAGTGTTAAATAAGGTATGAGCAAAATTAATCATCATAAGCTAGTTTATATGATACTCCATTTTCAATATTAAATTATATTTACATTAAATGCTAAGTGATTTTCATCACACCTTGAGAAATGAATTTGGTCTTGATTTGTTTGGCACCGTCAATATTTTGTAAAATTTTCCAAATTGAATAAATATAAATAGAAGTGATGGGCTTTTAATAATGCACTCGTTGGGCTTTATCAACCCACAAGTGAGGGGAATATTAAATTTTCCACGTCTACGTAATATATTCCTCTCCTTACAATTGATCTTTTTAGTAGTAATTGATGGATTATTATTTAACACATTTATCCGCCTAAGTGAGTATCTAATAGACTGTAAATATATATGGTTTCTGTGATCTCTCCAATATTTTGTTTTGAATGAGAATTTTATATATAAATATATATAGGATTTTTTTACATATATTATTTATCAAAATATTAAATTTATGTGGATTTCAATACAACTTTTAAAATATATATATATCCACAAAAATCATGTTTCATATTCATAGTGGGCATAAAATCAAATTTCTTTTATTTTTAACTGCTATGGGACATGACATGGGCTAAAAACCCTTTTGGGGCATGAAACATGCTTTGCTTCTCCATCATTATTTATCTCAACAAACCTGCCATGTGATTGGTCAACTCCATTTAAAGCTTCTCCATTGTTGCACTTTGATATTTTCCATGCCCACGTGAGGGTTGTCTACCAAAAATTCATCTATAAATGCTTTTAAACAAAGGCATACAAGTCCAAGCAAATCTATTTCATTTGGCCAATAAATACTTAGCTTTACTCTGTTATTCCTTGCATTTTCTTTTGAAGAATTGCCAACAGTCATACCATTAGGCCAGTTCATGTTATGGAAGATTGTAGTTGCTTCTATTGTATCAGAGTTGGAATCGCCGAAATTGAAAATGATACGAAAGCTTATAAGCACTAGAAATGTTCCAAACAAATGTTACTTTTTGGTTTTTTCAATTTCGGCGATCAAACTCGGATACAGGAAGAGCATCTCATGATCTATCGTAGCATCACTGTTCTAATGGTATTATTGTTGGCTAGGAGTTGATAAAACCTGGGATAACCGTCTTAGTATAAATTTTCTGAGGTAAAGGTTCTCTAGATCATCTGTTTTTCTTTTCTTGGGCATATTCTCGTCGTCGTTGTTATTGAAAAAATCGATCTATCTGTTCAATATACACTATGATACGCGAACGTTGAAGATGTTTTGTAAGTTACACATATTTTGTTCTTCCACGTTTGTTTAACATAGGATATATTGAGTGGTTTAACGTATTTGCAACTCATGTAATATAAGCAATTTTATTTATAGATCTTGTTACTTTGTTTCAGCATTTATCAAACATTTGGCCAAAAGTCGATCCTATGGAATATTATGGAGGTCATATGTTATCGATTACACAAATTACATAACTAGCAAATGATATATATGCTACACTTTTACTTTTCACCAAATTATAGGTGCTTAAAGAAAGTGATCCTTCCGAGGTCATATGTGATTCTTACCATAGTTTTTTCTGCTCAAATTAGGAGAAAACATCTACATAGATCATTGCAAAAATATTACTAATTCACCTCTAAATTAAATTGGCTCCAAGTTTATAATAAGGAGTTAATAAGGACCAAGTGTTTCGCTCGTTCAAAATTTGAGGACTGGTGCTGTTTAATTTTAAACTATGGGAATCGAATAGATATTTAGGTGAACTATAGAGACTGTTTAATGAAACCCTTACAGTAACTTCCAATACCAAAAATTAAGAGAAATACCCGAACCCCCAAAAATTTGCGCAATTCACATACCGGTTGATATGGCAAATGGATGTGATTGATTTATAGTTATATTGTATTAATAATTGAAATTAAAAAATTTTACTACTTTGGCAAGTAAGAAAATTATGTAAGATTTTTAAGTGGCTATAGCAT
Source organism: Embelia ribes (assembly GCA_001753735.1). Classification (NCBI taxonomy): domain Eukaryota; kingdom Viridiplantae; phylum Streptophyta; class Magnoliopsida; order Ericales; family Primulaceae; genus Embelia; species Embelia ribes. The sequence continues at coordinate 3,290 of MKEJ01103128.1, read as the reverse complement.
TACTCCAAAATTAATTCCCTTGGAAATATTACTAACACTACTTAGGAATTTACCTAGTATAAATACTCAGATCATCAAGGAAGAAAAAAGAAAGTGAAAATATCACCATGGCCAACTTCACTCTATTTCTCCTCTTAGTTGCCACCATCACACCCTCATTCGGCCGCCAACGGCTCCACCGTCATCATCGATGGACCCAAACCTTTGCCAACAGCTGCGAGAAGAGTTGGGGAGCATGTAACGGTCAATTACCTTATGGAATATTTGCATAAATAACAGTAATATGCTTACAATTTGTTCTCAAGTATTTATTTGAATTCTAAGTTAACTAATTTAAATTTTGCTCTTATAGGGACCCGTTATCAACCAGAGGCAGGAAATGAAATATTACAATAAAAGCAAAATATGAGTACTAAATCTCACACTCTACACTTCACATCCCATCTTTAATTAATACTATTTATTATATTCACCAACTTTCATCAAACAAATTTATTATATTCACCTACTTTCAACTCACTTCACTTTCCATCTTCGAATTTAATGCTCCCCCTTTTTTTCCTTTTACAAGTTTTGAAAGAAATACAAATTTGACTACTAGTTAAGATAAATTATGGGATGGGAATTTCATACGATTATAAGTGTCCAGTTTCTATCATGCTTTCAAGAGTTTTTTTTTTCTTCCAAAAATAACCAATTTAAAAAAATTAAATAATTTATAATATTTGCAGCAGTATCATCAAATAAAAATTTGGAGATAATTTTTTTTTTCTATTGGTACTATATTTTGTACAAAATATTATTTATGTAAAACTTACCCCCAACAAATTTTGGAGGATACCTTAGCAATCATTATAAATTACTTAATTTTATCATAATTATTATTTTTTAAAAAAATGAATTATAAATGTGTTTTATAGAAACATAATGAAACAATACACTTATAACCGTATGAAATTCCTATCCTAAATTGTGTATATATATACTTTACAGTGATTTTTTTTTATATGTAGTGTTAGTTTCGCCTAATGTTTTTTATATAATGTTCATGAATGTAATATTTTTTTTATGGCTTTCTGCATCTCATTACAATTTCTGGCTATTTTCATTTGGGTATTGGATTTTTACATGCTAATTATGTTTTGAGGATAAAAAAAAATATGGTTCAAAAAGACAGCAAAATCATTTTAATCTAATTTCTAAATTGGAAGTCTTTTATAAAATTTACTTGTTTCAAAAATATTTTATCAAATTAACTCTCTATACCATGTTTCCATGTCTCATGCCAAACTGAAACAATCTTAAAGGCATGAGCTATGAGCAAAATTAATCATCATAATCTAGTTTATAAGTTACTCCATTTTTAATATTAAATTTTATTCGCATTAAATGCTAAGTAATTCCAAAATGTGTAGGTGGAAATCTATTCCAACCCAGAGACATATCATTATCACGAGCTTACCAATTTTATTTTTCTTTATTTTATTTTTCCCTTTTTCTCGTGAGTTCTCTGATAATTTCAGAATAATCATGAAATCTGTAACTTTGAAACTGTTCCGCCTGTTGTTTAGTAAATCCATTCTATTTTGCCACATAATTATCAGATATCGTTTTTTATGTCGGTCAAATTTGCACCATAATCTGAACTACAAGTATAATTTCTTTGACCAACTACGAAACTAGATACCAAAAAGTGATTGAGCAAAATAGAACTGTTTGTCGACCTAGAGTCAACTGTACATCGACCGTCCATTGCCTGACATCCGCCAGACATACCAAATTTCTCAAAAAATGCAAAAACTTGGTGCAAAAAACATTCTCTTAGTATAGATTTCTTGCCACCTGTCCGACAACTGGACCAATCGGATGCTCTCTAGATATTCTATCACACAACCTACTATATTTGGCTTTCGACTCGTACTTTATATATAAAAATTCCATATATATATTATAATGTATTAAGACATATATTTAATCAATATAAGATATGTTTGAACATGATAAACATATGTATAAGATATAACACTGAAAATGCTCACTACCCTGCGACTTGATTCTCGAAACAATATAATTTGAATGATCGAAATAATTTAAATAAATAACACATTATAACTTGAAAGATATTACTTATTTACGGAAAAAATTTATACTACTTCGGGACATTACAATATTAATAAAAAAATATTTTGGATATTCTCAAGCCAGAGAAGCTTAGATGCCATTGATACGGTAAATGATCAAAATCTTCGTATTAATACAAAAAATTGTCCCTTATGCTACTTTGACTTTAATGGTAATACACGTTAGCATTAGTTTTTCGCATAACTGATACTAGCAAATACACACGCGCAATTCACATATAATTTTCTTGAAATACTATGTTAAAGTGAAATAAATATGAACCTCACCTTTTCCAACCAACCCTCGTGGTTCGGATCTAAGGACAGGTTTCGAGACATCTCAAAAATTTCTATAAAATGAATCTACAATGTAGAAAAAATGGTAAAAAAATGATTAAGAAACTAAAAATATTTATGGAAGAAAGTAGAAATTTTCGAATGAGAGGTCTCGAGCATCCTTTCTTCAAGTAGAACATCAAAATGCTAATTTCTTGAAGTATATTAGAATTGTTCAATCTGAAAATAACAGAAAAAACAGAATTATCACATTCTATTGGCCTATTATATAATAAACAATATAAGAGATTGCAATTGCTCCTATTGTGTCAGAGTTTGAATCCCCGAAATTGAAAATGATACAAAAGCTTATAAGCACTAGAAATGTTCCAAACAAATGTTACTTTTCGCTTTTTCAATTTCGAAAATCAAACTCAGACATAGAAAGAGCATCTCATGATCTATCGTAGCATATCACTGTTCTAATGGTATTATTGCTGGCTAGGAGTTGATAAAACCTGGGATAACCATCTTAGTATAAATTTATGAGGTAAATGTTCTCTAGATCATTTGTTTTTCTTTTCTTGGGCATATTTTCGTCGTTGTTGTTGTTGTTGAAAAAATCGATCTCTCTGTTCAATATACACTATGATACGCAAACGTTGAAGATGTTTTGTAAGTTACACATATTTTGTTCTTCCATGTTTGTTTAACATAGGATATATTGAATGGTTTAACGTATTTGCAACTCATGTAATATAAGCAATTTTATTTATAGATCTTGTTACTTTGTTTCAACATTTATCAAACATTTGGCCAAAAGTCGATCCTATGGAATATTATGGAGGTCATATGTTATCGATAACACAGATTACATAACTAGCAAATGATATA
>MKEJ01103126.1:0-17194 GCA_001753735.1 Embelia ribes | reverse complement strand
AATAATATAAAATACAATATAAAAATAATAACAACCCCGGGTTGTTATACTATCATTTCCTATAAAAATTTTCGTCCTCAAAATTGCTAACTACAAGTTAAGAAAATTTACCGAACGCAGTCGTGAATAACTCTGGATAGCGATCGCTCATTTCTGCTTCTCTTTCCCAGGTTTCCTCTTCAATTCCATATCGACTCCACAATACTCGCACTATGGGAATTACTCTTCCTCGCAACACTTTCTCGCGTTGCAATAATATACGCATTGGTCATACCTCATACGACACATCTTCGTCAACCATCACCTCAGGAAAACTCAGAACATGGGAGGGATTCAGATGATATTTTCGCAACATGAACATGCAGAACGTTGGATGCACATTCGCCAACTATGGCGGCAACGCTAACGATATGCTACCTCTCCCACTTGCTTAAGTATCTCAAATGGGCTAATATATCTCAGGGCTAGCTTCCATTTCTTACCGAATCGAAATTATCCCTTCTGCGGATACTCTCAGAAATACATATTCTCCAACCTCAAACTCAAGTGGTCTTCGTCTATGATCCGCGTAACTTTTACCGGCTCTTGGTAGTCTCTAACCTCTGCTTAATTAGTATGATCTTATTGGTGTTCTACTGCACAATCTCGGGCCCAATCAATGCCACTTCCCCACAGTCAAACCAATACACTGGCGATCGACACGGTCGTCTATATAATGCCTCATATGATGCCATCCCAATACTCATATGGTAGCTGTTATTATATGCAAATTCAATCAACGATAAATGCTCATCCCAACTACCACCAAAATCCAATACGCACACTCTCAACATATCCTCAACTGTTTGTATGGTGCGCTCAAATTGTCTATCAGTCTGCGGATGGTATGTCATACTTATGGCTATTCGGGTCCCCATTGTTGTCTAAAGACCCTCCCAGAATCTTGAAATGAATAAAGGGTCCCGATGGCTTACAATCAATAATAGAGCACCACGTAATCATATAATCTTATCCATGTATACTTGTGCCAATTGCTCAATCCTATCTCACCGATTAACAGCTAGAAAATGTGCTGACTTCATAAGTCAGTCAACTCTCACCTAGATCATGTCCTTGTTCTTCTGTATGGTAGGTAAGCCTTCGATAAAGTCCATCGTGATATGCTCTCACTTCCACTGTAGTGTCTCAAGTAGCTGTAACATCCCCGCCGGTTACTGGTGCTCAGCCTTCACTTGCTGACACGTTATACACATAGTGACGAACGTCGCTATATCACGTTGCATCCCTAGCCACCAGAACTGACATCGCAAAATATTGTACATCTTATCCCCTCTCGGATGTACTACAAATCTCAAAGTATGCACCTCTCGAAGTTCATCCTCCCTAATGATTCTCGGCACATATAATCAATCTCGGTAATGCAGCTCATCTCTCGATCCCAACGACCATACCGGTGACTTCCCCTTCTGAGCACATTGGATAAATCTTTATGTATATGCACTACCCCTCTGTGCATCTAATACACGCTCAACTAAACTCAAACAAGTCTCAACTATACACAACCATGCTCGATCCTCCCACTCGACAAACTCCAATTCAAACTTGCTCAAAGTCTATAACACATCCCATTCCTCAAACTATAGATAAGTTAGCGAACCGCGAGTCTTCCGACTCAAGGCATCAGCAACCACATTCACCTTTCTCAAATGATACTGCAATCAAGTTAAAGGTGTTGTCTCATATTCAGATCTCATTGTGTGAAGATGTATTTCAGACTCTTATGGTCCAAAAAAAACCTCATATTTCTCACCATATAAATAGTGCCACCAAATCTTCAATGCAAACACAACTATGGCTAACTCTAAATTATGCTTCGGGTAGTTCTTCTCGTGATTCTACAGCTGCCTCGACGCATATACAACTACCTATTCAAGCTACATCAATACACATCACAATCCCTCTCGAGACGCATCATAATACACAGTATATCCAACACATAGCTCAGGTATAACTAATACTGGAGCAGTCGTCAAATATCGCTTCAACCTCTAAAATGCCTTCTCGCACTCCACAGTCCACTTGTATTTGACTCCCTTCTGAGCCAAACGTGTTAATGGCTCCTCTATGAGTGAAAAGTCTTGTATCTTAGAAAACTCCGGATCTCAATCATGTTCTTCGGCCTCTCCCAGGCTTCCACTGTCTCTATCTTCATAGGATCCACTGAGATTTCCTCTGCAGATACCATATGTCCCAAGAATCGTACTCACATCAGCCAAAACTCGCACTTGAAGAACTCCACATACAAGTGATGCTCTCGAAGTGTCCGTAACACAGTCCGTAAATGTTCGATATGCTCATCTCTTGAAGCCGAGTACACCAAGATATCATTAATGAACATAATCACGAATTGATCTAAATACGATCAGAACACGTCCATAAACATAACTAGTGCATTCGTCACTCAAAATGGCATCACCAAAAACTCATAGTGTTCGTATCTTATACGAAATGTCGTCTTTGGCACATCCAATTCCCATACTAGCACCTGATAGCACCCCGATCCAAAATCAATCTTCGAATAGCAACTGGATCCTCTCAACTAATTAAATTAATTATCAATTCTAGGCAATGGGTTCTCATTCTTGATGGTGAACCGATTCAGTTGTCTGTTGTCGATACACATATGCAACGATCTATCCTTCTTATGTACAAACAATGCGGGTGCACCCTATAGTAATGTACTAGGACGAATAAACTTTTTCGCTTTCAGATCCTCAATCTAAATATAAAGCTCTCGCAGCTCTGCTGGTGCCATCCGATATTGTGTAATCAATATTGACTCAGTCCCTGACACAAGATCAATGGTAAACTCTACCTTTCTCCGAGTGGAAGCCCGTTCAAATCATCTGGAAGCACATTTGAAAATTCACATACCACTAACAACAACTCTGGCCTGGAAACATCCTCAATCTCGCCAGACACATTGGCTAATAAGCATCCTAGGCTGCTCATTTCACGTCCCTGGTAGAAAGATGGCTCATAACTCTCACCCACAAAATGGTCTGGTACTTCAGATTTGGTCAGAAAAGCTAAAGTGACTCTTCTCCACTCACAATTAATCATTATTCGGTAACAGGACAACCAATCCATCCCCACAATCATATCAAACTCAGTCATGTCCAATACTATAAAATCTCCTGTAAATAGGTGATCATTGATACGAACCTCACATCCCCTGCAAATCAACACAGGTGTATCTTGAACTCATAGTGGAGTCTCAATACATAATATAGTATGACTATGAATAGGTTGTGATCCCAAATGCTCAACAAAATTACGTGAAATAAATGAACAAGAAGCGCCAATATCAAATAATACTCGTGCCCAACATGTAGAAATAGAAGAATACCTCGCACGACAGGAGAATCCTCAACTCCTACGGAAGCCCCTGGGATGCATATGCTCTAGCACGTGTCGTCTGGCCCTGTGCTCTCTGTCCAAAAGTTATAGCTCGACCAGATCCCCTATCTCGGCATGGCCCCAATGGCATTGCATTGGCCGCAGTAGCTGGTGGTCGAACAAGTCTATCATCTCTCTGCACACTTCCTCTGTCTGGACCACCTACGAAGTACAATCATGCTATATATATCCCCAACCACGACATGTACGACATTGACCCTCTGGGCAAAAATGTGCGATATGCCCCTCCTCGAGGCAAACATAGCGCTCTAATCCACCTAGAAAATCTATGTCTCGGCTAGACTGCCCCTTCTTCCATCGTATTTGCAATGGTCATTCATCACAACCTCCTCTGTTTCTCTAGTAGCCTTGGTCATACTCGTTACGGCCTCGCTTCCAGCCTCGATCCCGAAAATCTCCCTTAGTATCCTAACTCTGCTTATACCTCTGATAATTTTTACCTTTACCTTGAGCTAGTCCCCTTTCTTCACCAGCCCTCGATAACTCTAGTCGGTCTCTTTGTACAGTGCCATCACTAGGTCCACGGCCTCGGCGATCCCGACATCGCCTCGGACTCTCCATCTGCCTCATGAGAGTCTCCTCCGGCCTATTGAAATTGATTATAGTCATGTACCACCAAGTGAGATAATATAGATGGCCTCAAACCTCAAATAAACCAATGAACTCTCTAGCTCTCCTATTGAACCAGCGTGGGTGCATAACAGAAAAGACTGGTAAATGTACTAGCATACTCCTGCACTAATTGTGTCCCATGTACATTACTCATAAATAGCTCTTATTGTCTCTCCTGATGAATGTCTGGTATAAATTGATGATAAAATGTATATCAGAACTGATCCCAAGTCAATGGACCACTCCCTGCAAAGTATAAAATCCACGTCACCATTCAATGGCTGTATCTCATAGATAATGCGAAGCCGCAGCTACCCAAACTCTATCATCCTTCACATTGAGCCCCTCAAATAGGTGCTCAAATGCAGAGATCCAACACTCTGCCTCCTCGGCATTCGGCTGTTTATGAAACAAAAGTGCTCGTAGCTCATTCAGGTTATGAATAGTATGCACAATACGTGTCTCAATACAATCCTCAGCTCAGCTCTGACGAACTACCTTTCTAGTAGCCATAACTTTTATATCAAATAAAACTTTACCGATATGTCAGGCCCACTTCGGTACTGTCTTTTGAGCTGCAAGTGGCACATTGGCTCTCTGTGCACTTTGAACTGGACGATGCACATGAGTCAATAAGGCATCATCAAACCCAATACTCATCATCCTGATCTTCTCTACTCAGGTCAACCCTGTCGTCACTGTCGAAACCACTATAATCCATAGGAGCTCCCTCATCTACTGGCGGTAGTCACACGCCTAACATAGGAGCATCAGGATCAACTCGATAATCACCCGGCTCACCCAGGACATCCTCGCGAAATATCTCCTCACGCGACCCCAAACTCTCTGGGTGGTCAGGATCGGTATACTTAAGGTCCGGTATACTCTACTGGTCGGCGTGACATCTCTGTGAATACATCAACACAAAATCAAACATTTATATTAGTTATAAACCACGCATCCATTCATCCAATATATAGTGACAACCTGCAATCAATGTAACCCACATCCTCGGTAGTATGCAAAATTCCTATAAATTCCCAAGTTCAAAAATCCCATTTTGGAGAAAAATATTTAGAAATTCATCGAAAAGTTAGTCAATTTTCCAGCAACGAGGAATTTCGTCACAGGCGTCCCTATTCGCCACCCCACAGTCCTAGTAATCAATATCATTCTCAACAAATAGTTGATTTGTAACTAAAACCCCATTTTATACCTTTGAAATTGTTTTTCCGAGGATTAAATTACAAAACATATCATACAAGCATTCAATAGATACTCACATTCAACTACTAAATATATCTACATGTATAATGCTTGTCTTGGCTTACTAATCCACCTCCTAATCCTTCAAATCGACATTCTATATGCATGAGCCCATCCCCGTCAGGCTACCAGGGTTCCCGCAATCCAATTAACTCTGATACCAAACTGTAACACTCTCAAATCAGCTTTAATAAACTCATCACGTACTCGTAAGCTGATCCGACAGTATTAAACTCTAAATAACACATTCCACATATGAATACGATGATGCGGTAAAACTATAAAGCAATAACCATTTAACAAAAAAGCCCAATATAATATATACATGATCAGGAAGATTGACCAGCAATACTAGTCTATCACAACTAGGCTAATAATCTGCATAATAGGTGCAATCATCCATGTCCCACATAATAAAGTCTGACAAAAATGTAATATAGATAAGCATGCAGCAATACCTCAAAGCTAGTTAGAAGCTAATACAGATCAAAATGGACACTGCTGCCGTAACTCCTCTAACTGCCACTCGGTCCTCTGTCATCTGTAGTGTCCATGTGTACATGCGGATAAAATAGACAAGTCAGATACTAGCATGCTATAAATGTCAAACAATAGAATACTCAATATATTTGGTGAAAAACACAACACTATCTCAAATCTCAAACAATCATTATAGAGTGTGAGCGGCCGTAGCCGTAGCTAGGAGAGGGGGCATTTGTCTAGCTAGCAGTACGTACTACCTAGCATGAATATCACAATAAAGTAAGGCGTAATAAATGAACAAGTAAACGAGCCTGTAATCCTCAGGGCCGCTTGCCCCAGCTCAATCTCAGTCTTAATCTCATTCTCATTCTCATTCTTATTCTCAATCTCAATCTCAGTCTCAATCTCAATAATACTCGATGCAGCCCATGAGCATTTTACCTCAACTGGGATCTACTGCACTCATCTCAGCCTTTGGCCCAATACTCACATCTCGGATATTCGGATAATCACCACGCTACAAAACACACGTACGCATACTGCCACAATATCATATATCTAAATATAATAAAACACATTACGCTTACTCTACTCTACCCCACACACACCCCAAATATTACCAAAATACTGGGTATAAAACCGTAAAATGTTATAAGATGAAATTATCTTACTCGTACCTCGAAATGAAGCTCGTCTGATACTCAAATGCTTATAACGCCTATCTACATTAATACCTAAATATATGTGGAAAAATATGTATATAAAATTATACACTCTCCCAAATCATATAGAGATCTCGACTACCATTTTCTCTCCAAACTCATATTTATTTATCACTAGTCATACATTGTTTTTCAAAAATATTTTAAAATATATTTTCCAAAAAATTTTCCAGAAAAATCAAAATTGAAATTCCAGAAAATATATTTATTTTTTTATTTAAAAACTCTCAAAATTTTCAATTAAATCCTCCATTAATCCAAAAGTTGCATTTTATCCATGCATGTCTCAAAATAAAATGTCATGTTAACAGAGAATTTATAAAAATATTTTCTCAAAAATTAAATCACCAAATTAATATCAAACTCAATAAATTCCACAAATAGTAATAAACTTAGATAAATCTCCCAAAAATAGAAAATGAATCCTCATGCAAACCAATTTTATTTAAACTTCATATCACCACCTATGAAAAGTATAAACTTTTATAATTTAAAAATAACTCGTGGAAATACCCCAAAATAATTTATTTCTAAAAAATGATCAGACATGCATAATTAATTCAACAAAAATCGAAAACATATGAGGCCAATTGCCATCTTCTCCAAATATTGTCTAAATTCCATAGAAAATCACATAAACTTCTGCCAGTTTGAAAAAGGTTCCCGAATTACTTGCCCAAAAATAGAAATCATTTTGAAAATATCCCTTTTCTTGTTAAAATAGCATGCATAGAGTTCATTTCCATATTTGAGCAGTTTAGAACAAAATAGGAATGAAATATTCACCTTAAAAAAATAGTAGAATATGTACTCTCTTCCTCTCTCTGTTTCCATATATATAAGAAAAATGGTGAAATGCTCTTTGTAGGTGGAATGCTCTCTCTAGTTATTTCACTACCGCCAAAACTATATATATATATATATATACGTTATATATATAAGCTACCAATACTCTGAAATAATAGAAAGTGCGTCAAATAATAAACCCACTGTTCAGGTATAAAATTCTAATTTAAAAATCTAGAAATAATAATAATAAATAATAATAAACTAGTAGTAAAATAATATAAAATACAATATAAAAATAATAACAACCTCGTGTTGTTATAGTAGTCATATAAAACAAAGCTCGATTGGTTGCACAAGGGTACAATCAAGAAAAAGGTATTTACTTCGAGGAGACTTTTGCTCATGTTGCTAGATTAAAAGCTATTAGAATGTTACTTGCATTTGCATCCTTTAAAAATTTTAAACTATATTAAATGGATGTGAAAGCTATTTTTCTAAATGATTATATAATGGAGGAAGTCTATGGAAAATAGTCTCCATGTTTTGAAAATTTAGATCATCCTAATCATGTTTACAAACTATGTAAAGCTCTTTATGGTCTAAAACAAGTTCTAAGAGCTTGGTATGAAAACCTTAGTAAAATTTTTTGGAGAATCGTTTTAAATGAGGAACTCTTGATACAACACTTTTCATTAAAAGAAATAAGCATGACATGTTTTTTGTACAAATTTATGTAGATTATATTATTTTTGGTGCTACTAATGAGAAAATATGCAAGGACTTTTCTAAGTGTATGCAAGGTGAATTCGAGATAAGTATGATAGCGAACTAAATTACTTTCTCAGGTTACAAAGAAAGCAAATTGAAGAAGGAATTTATCTGAGTCAAGTCAAGTACACAAAAGATCTACTCAAAAGGTTCGAATTACAAAATGCAAAAACTATAAGAATACCAATGAGTCCAATAACAAAATTTAACAAAGATGAATCTGGTAAGGATATAAATCAACGTATATATTGAGGTATGATTGGATCCCTTCTTTACTTAACTGCTAGTAGACCGGATATAATTTTTAGTGTTTGCTTATGTGCTTGTTTCCAAGCATGTCCGAAAAAATCGCATGTCACTGCTGCTAAATGCATCTTTAGATATTTTGCAGGCACAATAAACTTAGGTTTATTCTACCATTGTCATACTAGTTTTGACTTGGTTATTTTGATATTGATTTTGCTGGATGTCGATTAGATCGTAAAAGCACTAGTGGCACATGTCAATTTTTAGGACACTCACTTATTCATGGAATAACAAGAAATAAAATTCTATTGCATTTTCCATTGCTAAAGCAAAATATGTAGCAGCCGGAAGTTGTTGCACTCAAATTCTCTACATGAAATAACAATTGATTGATTTTGATGTTGAATTGAATAATTTGCCTATTTTATTTGATAACATGAGTGCTATAAATCTTTCTAAAAATTCTATACAACACTCGCGATATAAGCACATTGAGATTCGTCATCATTCCTACGTGATCATACTAAAAAAGGGGACATTTCTCTTAAATATATACAAACCGACAAACAATTGGCAGATATTTTTATAAAACTCCTTAATGAGGAACAATTTTGTTTCATTCGCAAACAATTGGAATGCATATTGTATGAACTGATACATATAATTTTAGATATTCATACTACACATTCATACTAATCCTTGTCAAAAACTGGAAACTTGAGCCCTAAAATTAAGATTTTTTTATTTAAAAAACATAAAAAAATTAAGCCTTTATTTCAAATTAAAAATTGAATTTTTATTTCAAAACTAAGTTCTTAAAAATTGTTTTTGTCTTAATTATAATTTCACAGGTTCAAAAGGATTGGAACATTTCAAACACTTTGAACCATTGACTGCATATTGACCATCAACCTACAAACAGATGACAACATATGGTTGATAATCTGTCCACACACGATCGTATGACCGCATACGGTCGATAAGCTATCTGTATACGACAAGTGACCGCAGATGGTTAATGTTTTGTCCGCATACGGACATGTCTCGATTTTAGGAATCAAAAATTTAATTGCATTTTAATTACACAGTTATTCGTATAATTTTCAATATAAATATGCATTAAATCTTCATAATCTCTCATTCCATTCTTCTATCTCTCTAAATCTTATACATATGTCTCTCTATATAGATCCCAATTATGACTCAAACCAAAACCCCAGGTCTACCTCTCTCTACACCTCAACGATCTCGTCTTGCACAAATTGAGCACATGCTTATAAGTAGTGAAACTGACGAGCCTCAACCTACTTCGGGCATCGAATATAAAGATCCTCCTTAGTATTTTTTGGAAGATGAGCTTGAGTCTGATAAATAAAAGGATGAAGACTATCAAGAAGTTGGGAATAATAGTGGCGATGGTGATGACGACAATAACGACAGTAACTATGACTCTTTCCACTTTATCTCTCTAATAAACGAATTACGCTATCAAGACGAATACTATTTTTGCGAAGTCATTCCAGGTACTTGGATTGATTAAAAAAAATTTGAAAAATTTAAAACTACCTTAATTTGGATTCCTCTTTTTAAATAATAGGATTGTGGCGGTTTTACTAAAATGTGCGCAAATACTTATCCTAATATTGTTAAAAAGTTTAATGCAAATCTTACTATCACAAAAAATAAAAATGGCACATGTTTTACGGGAATCCGATCTCGTGTTAAAGGAAAAGTTTTGAAATATAGTTCAAAAGATTGGGCAAAAATTCTAGGGATCAAAGATCATTATCAAAACGAACTGTTTTATCGTGAGGGTGTCATATCTTGGGAAATCCTTTTTGATGCTACCCAAGATGACGTTGGTCATGATCTTTTCAAACTAAGGGTAGAAATCCTGAACGTGAAATTTTCTATTACTAGTCATCTCATGCAAATACTCATTACTTGGAGCATTCATCCTCAAAAGAACGGGGGAGACAACGTATCGAATATAACGGGATTTCTTATTTATGCGCTTAAATACAAATTGCCAATCGACACTATTCCTGTAATCCTTAGCTTTATGGAAAGCGAACCAAAGCGAAACAATCTTCCCTATGGAATGGATCTGATACGGCTTTACCGTAACACCGGAGTGGAGTTTGCCGAAGAGGATATAGTTATGCCTATTGAGCAGGATTTTTCTATTTGGTCTCTGAATCAGGTTGGGATAATGTTTGACTTCTTGAGGAAGGAGTAGAGTTGGGGAGGTCGAGTGGTCACTGGTGCATCCATTGATCCGATGAGCGTTGATCCCAAGGTCTTTACTGATATCTTCGGTTCTAAGGTTGTTTTATTAATATTCTTGCGTGAAGTTTTTAAAAGCTTATTTTATTCATAGTCATTAAATTATATTTTAACATAATTCACTCCCCTCTTGTATTTGCCTAAAGGACAACATAATCTCCATTTGGCTAATAGGTCAGTTTTTAAAAGCTGGCGCTTAATATTTGTTAATATATGAATTTTCTGTTTGTGAAAAATTGTTTGATATAGTAAAATAAATTTGTGAATTGATGTTTATTCGAGATATTTTATTTGAATAAAATAATAGAAATATTAATAGATAAGCGATTGATATAAGCATATATAATAATCTATTTGATAAAATCAGAGGGGTATTAAAATTTGAAGAACTAGAAAAATGTGATTCTAAAATTTTGTGCTACAAAAAACGCTCAGTGTTGTAAAATTGAAAATTAAAATCACTGACCAGACATGTTTTCAATTTTTGATAACTAAAAGGTGGAACAAAGATGCTAACCAAATAGCACTACTACACATTCAAGAATATTGACACACTGGGAGAGCAAAAATTCGGTTATCCGATCCGAAATTTGGGTATCCAATCCGAATTATTCGAAATTTAGGTTTGGCTCGGATTTGAGTTTTATTTTTTATTTTTTAAATTTGGTTAATTCGGGGATGCGGGTAATTCGGGTAATTATCTGAAATACCCAAATAATAAGAAATGGAGTTGTTTCATGTATATAATTCGGATTCGGTTAGGATAATTCAGGTTTTAGCCTAAATCGGGTTAAGTTTAGATTTGGGTTTGGGGTTATTATTTATAATTTGGGTAATTCGGGTTCGGATAATTCAATATTAATTTCGGATAATTTGGGTTCGAAAATTTTATATATATTTTTTTTTTTGTAATTTGGGTTGGAGTAATTCAGGTCGAGTATTTTTCGAATTACCCGAATGCTCTCTCCTAATGATAGATGCCTGTATCAGTAGTCAGTACAGCTGCAACTATCTTTTTCACCTTTAACAGAAGGATATTAGTGACTATTGTTTCTCTTTGCAGGAATTAACCGGAACCCGAGTCTTAATTCCAGTTGTCGGTGGGCTCGTAGAGCTCTTCACTACTAGAAATGTGAGACAACCTTCGCTATATTTGCTTTATTGTCGACTAAAATGTTCTTATATTAACATAGTATAGTCCATTTGTTTTTTTAGGTCCCTAAAGATGAGAAGATTATAGAGTTTGTCACATCTTTTTGTATGATCAAAATGGAGGATGAACCGGTAGCATCACAAAGCTACGCCGATACAAATCTCGGTGTTCAGTACTCGCGTAATGGGACCTTTTTACTTAACAATTTTAATTTAAGCTATGGTACTAAATCATCAATTATTCCCACAGTGACCCAATTGAGTAGTTATCCATGTTTGGAAGGATCTTCGACTGGTTCCAACCCTGCACATGAGCATTTATCCCTAAATTCTTACTCAGGTCATGTGTCTCCAAATGGATCTGAGAATGAGTTGATTGAAAAATGCCAGACATATACAATGCCAAATAGAGATAGCAATGTCAATCTTGAAAACGAGTTTGTTTCTGCTGTGGAGTGTGTTAGTCGTAACAGTTTGATCGAGAGAGAGAATGTGAATTCTGGGGCGAAGTTGGAGAAAGAAAAATATCAGTCGAAAAATCTGGTAACGGAGAGAAACAGGAGAAACCGGATCAAAGATGGGCTTTTGACTCTACGCTCTTTAGTCCCTAAGATTTCCAAGGTTTGAACTGATTATATTCGCTTCTATGCTAATTTTCATTATTAAAGACATATTTGTCAACATATATGTATTTTATCGTTTCTGTTTCAGATGGACAAAGCTTCGATACTAGTTGATGCAATTTCTTATATACAAGAATTGCACGAAGAAAAGAAGCAACTTGAAGAAGAGCTAAAAGAAATAACAGCAGAACAAAGCAACAAGAAAACAAATCCATTAGGATCGAATTCAGGCAGAGGCGAAAATCCTAAAAAGCGCAACCAAGATCAATCTAGTGCACCAGAAATGAAACAATTTCCGGTATAGGAGCTAATACATCATCCCCAAAATGCATTTCTCAAGTTCGATTAGTTTCTAAAGTTCATAATAACTTGGTATATGTCTGGGTTTCTTATACCAAATGGGACTGATCATATGTTTGTTCTGTCTTGAATTTGGAAATAGGTGCAAATTGAAGTGAACCAAATCGGGAAAAGAGATTTCTTGATAAAGCTATTGAGTGCCCATAAAGAAGGTGGGTTCGTAAGGTTGATTGAGGGATTGCATTTTTTAGGTCTTCAAGTGATTGATGCCAATACCACTACATATGATGGACAAATGATGAACATTTTCAAAGCGGAGGTAAGATTTACTGAGAAATTTTATTTAAATTTTGCATTATTGATGAACATTTTTTATGTATTTGTGCAATTTGAGCAGGTCCTTTTTATATCACATAGATTTGATAGATTTTGATAAGGCCATATTATGAAGACAGACCACAACAATCACATATACTTTTCCTTTTCGTTTTTCTTACATTCTGCCAAAGAAACAGAACAGAAGAGAATTAAGCTTTGTTATGTGCCTAGATTTGATAAAGGACATATGAAGCATTAGTTTCCGTATTCCAAAAGTAATTCGATTATTCCAAAAGTAATTTGATTTTTTGCAACGCGGCCATTGAAATACCTAGTCAAAAAGGGGGTTAATATGATTTTTCTGTATGCTGTATTGTTTTCTACTATTAGATACTGATATGGTTATATATCTGATCTTGAAGGTAAACAAGAAGGGGGTTCATCCGAAGGCTTTGAAGGAATCGTTGATCGAGCTCACGAATGGAAGGATTAAATGCTAAAAATTTTCGGCTATTTTTTTATTTTTCTTCCCATAGCTTGTAAGTGGTCTGTACTTACTGATTATTGAACCACTCTTAAACTAGTTTTTGTATGTCTCCTCTTAACCTTAATGGATATGATGTATTCACAGTTTAACCATTTATGCGCATATTAATATATGGGCAGTGTTTTGGGGTGAAAAATTTCTTATTTTCTTTGATTCTTAAATAAATAAGTTAATTTTGTATTGTAACTATAATTTACCATCACAGTTCCAATATACTGTCAGCTAATTTATTGGCGTATAACTTTGTATTTTTTTATTTTTATTTTTTCATGATTATTGTCTCAATATGTAAGTACCTGAAAATGATTCCTTCACATAAAGTGCCTGAAAATAAGAAGTTAATAAAATGAAACAAGATTAGAATTTATTAGCCAAATATATTTACCATTTTTTATTTTTTTATTTTTCTGCTTAAAATTTGTAAACCAAGAAACTCATTTAAATAACTTATCTCTTCAATGGTTTAGAGTCATCAAAAACTTGTCTCAAATTTGTTTGGAATCCTACTTTCCAGATACTTATTCGAAAATCATTTCCGATAGGCATCCTACCATATAGAAACTTGTAAAATTATATAGAAACTAAATTTTACTAGAGGCCATTTTGGCAACGTACCAATCCACAAACCTTGCAATAGATTTCAAAAAGTGATCATATAATATATTTACAAAACCAAGTTACAAATTAATTACTAAAATAACCAGTATGCACAGCACAACCTTTGGGAAATTGTAGGGCTATGCATGCCGGTATTTCGGATAATACTCGACCCAAATTATCTTAACCTAAATTACCCAAATATAATTTTGAATTAGTCGAATTTGAATTTCCCAAATTATTATAATAAATTTGAACCCGACCCAAACCCAATTTAGGCTAAAACTCAAGCCCGAATTATCTGAAATTGAATTCAAATTATTTATGAAATGACATCATTTTGTTATTCGAATATTTTCGGTAATTACCTGAATTTTTTTAAAAATAAATCCAAACCTAAATCCAAAATTTGGATAATTCGGATTGAGTATTTGAATTTTTGTACTTCCCGAGGCAAGGGTCATTTCCAACTTTGAAGCCGGATTGCATATTTTTATTAGAGATTTGATGAAAATCAAATACTACAAAATAAATGCGCTTTCTTGTTACCTCCCCATGTTGCTTCGCCGAGTTCGCCTACACATGTTATAGTTACATATTTTGTAAGCCAATATTTGTCCATAATGATTATTTGTCGATTCCGTCCGGTCGCTCTAATTTCACCAAAGAGAAAAAATTGAAAATGAGAAAATAAATCAAACGCTACGAGATTCCAAATCGCCACAAACAAAACTAGACTATTTTATGCACCTTTTTTGACGTATTAGTTTGTTGATCAGGTCGTGATTTTTGAAAAAGGCTCCTACAAACGCGCAAATACTCTATTCGATACCCTCGAGGAAAAATATAAGCGTATTGAAGACAGTATTCACATGTAAAATCAAAACTTGTAATTATTTTCTTAGAATTGTTTTCGACAAACTGATAAAAAGAATTATCGTATGATTTTTTTGACATACTTTTGTTTTTATAATGATTTTATGTGATGAGATTGTTCAGGGTGTACTTACAAAATTATTTATTCTATTTCATTTTTATGATTATACTTTCTACCAGTGTTGCACTAAGTGGTGTTCTATATATATGATGCATGATATGTGCAAATTCTCACTAGATAAACAAATATCAATTTAATAGAAAATTATAGAATACTTTTCAATGTATAAAATAGTGGCAAACACAAAATCATATGAAGAATTTATAGATTTCATCTACATAGTTTTAGCTGCCAAATACATGTACGTACATTGTGAAAAAATTAAACAAACATGTTAAGATTGAAGTATTAAAACGTAGAAGATTATATACAAATTATATACGAGCTTCAATCTGTTGTTGTTTTAGCCGATCTGAATATTTGTTGCTGAATATTCATTGAGTAGATGTGACAAAATTTTGTAGCTAAACTTAAAGTTCTATGCATATGATAGGTTTAACTAAATTGTAAAATTAAAATGTCATTTTAGGTCATGACACACCGATTAAGGAAACTATTAAATAGTATCGTTTATTTAAAAAAATAATGCAATTTTACCATGTTACCCTCTTCTTAAAATGCTCAAAACAAATATCTTTACATTAACCCTAAAATCTATCGATGACCACTCTTTTACCAAAACAATCCGTTGCATATGGCATTGTACCAACCAAAGCTATAAATTAGTGGCTGAGATGAAAATTTCAAACAAATGAAAATTTACTCAGAATATTTAACGTCAAATTATAACTTTGGATTTTCCCGACAAAATTTCTCTCTATATAAAGAGGACTTAATTTTTACATTAAAAATTCACACTAGAAGGTTAGACAATAATATACCTAGATTTACATCTAAAAAATGTCTTTCGTTGAAATAAATCTCGATATTGATTTAATTTAACACATGACGACAATGTTCATATACCCGATTTAAATCTCATTTCTAATTTTTCAATCCCTCATCAAATTCTATTTTATTTGATTTAAATAATGAGCCATTCGTCCAAGAAGATACATGTGCATAAGAATTATCGCAAGTTACACATGACCCAAACAATCATTAGGGGTAAGAAAATTAAATAATTAACTCACGTGCCTTGCGAGGTACAAGCTAGTTGTGTATATAATCTCATCAAATATCAACACAAATTGCTCACTCGTATAAATATATACATCGACACACATATATATATCAACGGATGCGAACGCATGATTGTAACTGATTTCGACGATGAATTAGCTCCGGTTAATGAACAATTCAGCATGAAACTAGTGATAGAATCTCCGTCGTCAGAGAACGATGAATTCTCATTCTCCTCCGCACGGTTATACGATGTGTTCGACAACGATCAAATCAGGCTAAATTTCCCCCTGTTGGACCAGACTCTTGTAAGTTCAGGTGACTACTCAGCTTCCGAGGGTAACCAAACCATCCGGCTGCCCGTGGAAAAGGTTTTGGTAGAGACTCCAGCAGGGCCGTACTGCAAGTGGACTGGGAAACCCACCAAATCTTCGCCCGAGGCATGCAAGAAGAGCAATTCCACCGGATTTGTCAAACTACATAAGTTTTGGGATTTGGTTCACCGAAGCAATAGCGATGGGAGAGACGCATTCGTGTTTTTTAAAACTGGGAGCGAAAGTAGAGATAAAATGCAAGTAAAATTGAATAAAGATAAGAAGTCTGGTAAGGGAAAAAACGTGACATGTTTAGCTCACGAGATGCATTGCGTGGAGAATAGGCTGAGACGAGAAAAAAAAAGTATGCGGTCGTATCTGCAATACAAGCCTGAGCTCATCGGGTTGTTCATGAGCGTGCGTTGCAGGTTGAGCAAATATGTACACTCGGATTGAGAAAAATCCAATCGAATTCAAATTTCCTTTTTTTTAAGATCTTCTTGTTGAAAAATTTTCATATGTATTTATGATGGTGGAGTTTATAGAAGCAATCAATTTTGGATCACTTATTATACGAGATCCACATAATATTTTTAATCGTTCTCAATTGGGTTTTAAAGCTCATAATGCGA
>MKEJ01103123.1:0-21483 GCA_001753735.1 Embelia ribes | reverse complement strand
AAATTCATAAAATAATAAAATGACATATTAAAATTTACCATTCATTTAAAATGCATCATCAAGTTTACGACCACTAAATTTTAGTCGTTCTTTTTACCGACGGAATAACGACGGAAATATTCTGTCGTTAAATCTGTCGGTAAATAAAAAATAATTATTTTACCTATGAAAAAATTTTCGTCACTATATTTCGTAATTATCCCGTCATTGTTCCGTTGTTAATATGGTAGGTTTTTCCCCACCATTTAGTGTACAACGAATTTATCCATCGTTAAAATATCTGTCGCTAGTCCGTCGTTAGGTCGTCAGTATTTATGTATTATTCATGTCCGTCATTAAGTCCGTCGTTATTTAACAATAATTTTATTTCTCTGTCCTTGTGGTCCGTCATTAAACCTTATTTTTCTCATAGTGTGCACTTATATGTTGCATATCTAATGCATCGTACATCTAAATACAACATCTGTATAAATTCATTTACCTGTAGTGGCTAGAAACTCCACTGATAAAATATAAGTTTCCAGCTCCCAGTATTGCTTGTAAAACAATTTATAGAAGCACATCAAGATGTTGGTCTCTAAATCAAAATGAACTTGCATAAACAGATCCAGATCATTCTTAAAAGACTCAGAAAATGATTCAGAGACCTCCCGCTGAATTTCATGGTTGTGTTTACATGTTCTCTTATATAACTCAAGGCCATACAATGAATGGACAAACCACCCTTTTCTGAATATTTCGACAGCTTTCAAATTTTACAAAATAATTCATTCAACTCTTCAAACATTTTGCAACATAAAGAGACAACCCGAGCATTTTGGAAAATTAATATCCAAAGCTCTTATTTAGTTGTATTATCACCATTTACCTTTTACCGATAGAAGTGGTATCATCATCATCATGATAAGAAACGTGGAAAAAGAATCTTCAATCAAGTTTCACCTCCGATAGCAAAGGCTTATTAGCGAAAAAAGCCTCCAAATTGGCAATAACTACCTGTTGCACAGCTACAATAGATTCTGGGGTGGCAGCAGCTTTATGCGGAGACAAAACAACGTTATCCAAATCGAACAGCTCTTTCGGAACATAAGGTTCATTCTCAAAAACATCAAGACCAGCACCTCCAATCTCACCTCGAACCAAACTCGAAACCAATTCCTTCTCATTGATGAGGGCCCCACGCCCAATGTTAACAATTACCCCTTCTTTCCCCAGCGCTGTCATCACATCCTTGTTAACCAAGTGATGTGTTTCATCTGTTAATCCACAACAAATGATTAAAACATCATTGTCTTTCGCGAGGTCCTTGACATTTTCGTAAAAAGGGTATGGGGTGTTTGGTTTCTTCTTCCTTGAGTTGTAACTGATGTGGCAACCAAAGGCTTCGAGCCTTTTAGCAACCAAATAGCCGATCCTTCCCAGCCCCACAATCCCAACTTGCTTCCCACCTAACTGAAATCATGACAAATTTGTGATCACTTGGCGAATATACACAATGATGTAACTTAAATTGTGCAACAATGATGATGAAGATAAAGAAACAAGGTAATTGCACAAGTCTGGTATCATGAGTAAGATTATAAATCTAACCCGGACTTCACTGCCAGTCTCCCTTTCATCTGTTAGAGGCGTCGTTTCGCCATGCTATATTGTTAAGGAATAGAGAATATGCCCCTGTACTAAAATTTAATTATAAAAGGATTAAAGAAAATAATTGTGCTGTGGAGACTGTACTCTGTACTAATTAGTCCTACTTTCCCCCTTGGATAGTTACACCGTGGCACAGTACGCCATGCTTGTGTAGTGTAATAACTTCAGTGACCTCCCTAAAGTTCAAAGTATCTATTAATACGGAATACTAAATTCTACGTGTAACCTGTGTGGTAGTTCTATGCAAATCATTGTAACTTTTTACATTGTCATTATTATGTCCTGTAGATATATGTAGTTTCTTATACTTCATAACCTTTCCAAATATCGCTTACAGAAACTTCTCAAAACTTTATTCGTGATTATTCTCAAGTACAAAATGGTTCTTAATTTCAAGTGAATATTTTGGAGCCAAGACGTGAACAGAATAATTACTAGCCGTCTCGCATACACCATGAAATTTTATTTTAGCTCATGAATCTGAAACAACAAAGCTCCTTCCTTTTCATTTCTTTTTCCTTTGATTTTAGATTAGTGAAATGGTTCCCCACCAATATTTTTGAAACTCTTATAATAGCATAGCGTGAGGCAAAGACCCGACCTGGCCAGACCCGGTGAGTCCTAGGTCCATGTCTTTGGGGTTCGTGGTAGGGACGGGTCGAGTACAAGGGCTATAGGTAGGACCCATTACCTGAACCCTACACTTTGTGTATATGGGGTCCAGGCAGGTCCTATCTGCCTGTGTGTCAATCAATTACCCTCTTTAGACACTCACTTGATAGTGTTAATAATGGAGGCAGCAAACCACTTTACATACAGTGATTGTGATTTAGGTACTCAGTTACTCTCTTGGGCATGACTTAGAGACTCAGACCATACCCAGTACCTATGGATCAGCATCGGGTTCGAGTCCCCTATTTTTCTAGTCTGGGCCAGGTTCACAAGGTCTAGTTCAAGTTGGCCGGGCCCAGCCAGACCCAGGTCATATGTCGACCCCTTAAGTTTTGCAAACCTTATTAGTCAACATTTCTCCAAATATAATACTGTAAAATCTACCACCATTAGAAAACTTGACTAGACCCCCACCAATTATTTATAATCCAATTCTAAATAGATTACTTTGCTTCTAATTAATTTATTGGAAATATTTTTAAAAAAATATTATTAGTCAAAACATGTAATTTTTTTGGAAAATAAAATTAATTTAGTGAGAGAGAACTTAGATAGTTTAACTTATTCAAACAACTTATTTAAATTTAGACAACTTATTTAATTTGCTAAAAAAAATATAAGGGAATAACAAAAAGATATATATATGTAAACACTTAAAAGGAGTTAGTTGACCTTGGAACCGAGCCGGTAGTCCCCCTGAATCGGCCACAAACCGGCCTGAACAAAGCGGTCCCCGGCAGAGACCCGGCGGAGAACATCAATCAACAAGCCTACTGCCAAATCAGCAACGTCCTCGGAGAATGCATCCCCGGCATTGCAAACCCTAACCCCACGGCGGCGGCACTCAGCGAGGTCAATGTGGTTAGTTCCGGTGCTGGACCCCACCACGAGCTCAACCGAGGGGTAACGTTCTAGAACAGGGGACGGGCCGAGAGCGACCAGGGCCCGGGCGGATTGGGCCAGGGAGGGGGGTTGGGCCGGGTCGAGCAGGTCGAAGAGGCGGAAGCGGGTTTGGAGCCAGGGTTTGTAGGGGATGTTGAATAGTGGGAGGCGGTGGATTAGGATTAGAGGGAGGAGGGTATTGCTGTCTTCTTCGGGAGCGGTGGCCATTGGGGCTAGCGCAAGGTTTACCCCTTCAAGCCTTTCAATGTGAGTTTATTTATACTAAAGCTATTATAAAACACGAATTTACATGCAAATGGGCGAGAGCTGCATATGCAAGAGTATTAAAAATCACTAATACATGTATAATACAAAATTATGAAAATATGATATACAAATATGTTAAATTTAATCGTAATTGTCCCTGTTTATTCTCCACGTAGAGAGAGGGTAAAAGAATAAGACATTAATGTAGGACATGAGATTGTTTAAATTTTTAATTCTGTATTCTGTAGGTTTGTAAAATTTGTTAAATTTAATCGCAATTATTTAGATTAAAAAGGATATTTTGAGTATATTAAAATTTAATGCAGTTTCACCCATACTGCCTTTATGCATAAAGATAGATGTCATCTGTGTCATGAGCTTTTTAAATAGAATGTTGTTTTCAAGAAGAGAGAGACAAATAAAAAATTTTAGGAACAATTTAGTTATTTTTTATATTATATTATATTTTTGTAGTATATAATTGTGACTCACCATTATCCAACTATATCATTGCGAAGGTCCTCTAAAAATTTTTCTATTTTATAATTGAAAAATACCCTTTTAACTGTAGCAAAATTGAAACTATTTTAGCTATGATTTAGAACAAAGAAGGTTAATAATATATTTAACAAAATATATATATCAACACTTATCTAATATCCTATTTTAAAAGTTAAACAATTGCTTTGTATAATTACACCAATGATTCTTATAGTTTCAACAGTAATTTTTTTTTGTCCTCGTAGTTTCACTTACAAACTATATAGTCTCACAATTTGAAAAATTGACAAACTTGACCCCCAAATATTAAGGAAAGCGATATTTTAGAATATTAAATAGTTTTTGTTCATATTTTAGTTTTTGGTTGCATTTTGTTCATACTCTAGTAGCTTAAATAGTTTTTGTTCATATTTATTCGTTGTTCAATATTCTTCCGGAAACCAATCCTAAATATATTGAGCTATCAAACCTTATTTTTGTAACTTAGGTTTGAATTGATTCCAAGCTCAATTGGTCGATATTTTTTTTGGGATGAAAAGTAGACATTTCGGGTTCGAAATTGAAAGATCATTTGGGAGTTTCATTGCTTTCTAAGGTACGAGTAGATTACAAATAACAATATAAATTTGAATCCATGCATGTAATCGATATATATAACATGTCTTGAATGTGTGTTTGGCTTACTGATTGATATGTGAAATGTATATCGATTTTGTGAATGCAAAGCCTATGAAAACGATTTGAAAATGTGGCTTTGACATTGTGAAATATGTTTTGATATACATACCATTTGTGGCATTTATCAAATCATGCATATACTTTATTGTGCCTTGCCAATGACATAAATTCGTAAGATATATTATAAAATGTATAACTCTTTATGGTATATCTTATAGCATTAATCATAACATACATTGATCATGACTCATTTGTGAATCAAGATGCTAAAACATTGTAACATTGGAATATCAATTTCATTCAAGTTAGACTTTGTATCTTTTGATTTCTTTTTGGGATTAAGTATCGCCATTTATAAAAATCTTTGTGATTGTGTTAAGGAGAAGATCTGGCTCCTTACCGTGTGAACCAGAAAACTTGGGCAGGGAGCGACTTGACAGCTCAGTGTGTTAAAAACACATCAGAGTCGAGCCTATAATTTCACGTCGTACGGAGAGTGCGTCGAGTTGTAGTATTGGGCAATGCCCATTTTACTACCTTTGTGAGATAGTATCTCAACTTTTAGGCTTTGTGATTTGTATTGGGATTTTATATTTTGTGTAGGGGTTTTGTGCATAAGGGTTTTGTATTTCCGAGTTGGTATATCATTACCCATTCTACATTCACGAGTGGATTACCTTATTCATTCATGTTGATTACATATTTTATTTGTAATTATATAGATTCATGTTATATACAAGAGCATGTTATGTAGATCGGTTCACAAACTGCAACAAAAAATTCAGTCCTTCTTGGACCGGTCCCAACCCCACTTGGACCAGCCAAAACTTTTCCCTAAACTTCTAGTGCAATCTCAGATCGGTTGGAAATGGATTGGAGCTCCAAATGCTTCCAAAATTCAATTTTTTAACCTAGGGATCAAACGTTTTTGGCTTGAAAAATCCAAAACCTTCCCAATGAAATGATAAATTTTAAATAAGAAAATTTATACACAAAAATTCGTACCTCGAAACACGAATCAAATTCTCAAGAACAATCCCAAAAACTCTCCGCTTGAACATTTGATTTGATCTAGCTATGGTATTCGAATCGAGACTAGTCCTAAGACAAAAATAATCTTTACAATATCAAGAACGATTTCAACAAATTTATTTCAACGTACGGTAATGACACATAAATAGTAACAATAGAAATGAACGATAGAGATGTCGAGACTTATCTAGAATCGAAGGCCTTACTTCAAGAAGCAATAATATCAATTTAGATTTCGTGTTGGACCTTTCAAGATTGATTATACAGGGATGGAAAGATTGAAAAAAAATGTTTTCTCTCTTCTACAACTCTCTTTCCCTCTTCTGTAATTCACGAATGGGAAAAATGAAAAGTGGCTTAGGAAAGTTACCAATCAATCAACACACTGTAGACACAATTCAATATAATGTTATGCTACGTAATAATTGTACGAGCCTTAATAAGTAACAGAATTAAATAGATAATATCAGTAAAGTAAATCTAATAATATTATCCATTTTTTACAAAAAATTTACTCTAAACTTCTGGGACGTCACAGTTGGATTTAATGAAGAACACCTTATGCACAGCTTGAACAACTTGTAGTGAATAGGAGATTGTTCTTTATCCTGTTGAAGAAATGATGAGCTTAATCTTGGTGTTCTTTGATTCCTTCGAGTATTTGAGCTTTGATCTCTAATGCTTTAGACCTCCTCTTTCTAAATTTAAAGAATAGTTTATTCCTTCGGCTTCCTTCTATCTTGATTTATCATTAAACGCTTGATCAGAGGCTTTGTTAGTTTATTGCGGAACAAACTGGATTTTGTTGATGAACACCTGATTCAAGTGCTTCGAGCTTGATCTTAAATTTTGTTGTTGTTCTTTGTGTTCCTCCAATCTTCAAATCATTCACCTTTGATCTTCAATGCTTCATAGTTTCTCTATCAAGTCTTGAAGAATAACTTGCTCTTTGCTTAATACTTCCTCTCCTTGAAATGAGGTATTAATCCTCTTTTTATAGTGGTGGGAATGAGTAAATAAGGAAAAGGAATATACTTTTGGAATCTTTTCTTTGATTTACCACATTAAGAGAATAATCATTTAATTAACTATTCTATTTAATTATTTATAAATAATTATTTCTTTATTCTATGAGATAAATTAATGGCAAAGTATTATCCTTTATTTATTTAATTTTAAATGATAATAATGACTTTATTAATTATCTCATATTAATTTTGATTTTGAGAATAGTTAATTTATTGATTTTTTTTATTGGACTTAAAGATACGTGACCCATTTTAATTGACACATTTTTTTTTTTAATTTAGCTTCAAGATATGTTGCCCATTTCAGTGGGCCTATTTTTCAATTTAATTGGGTTTTAAGATATGTGACACATTTTTATGGACCAAAAAAATTGTGTGTCTATAGATATTACTAGCATGTAGCTTGTGTATTGCACAATTTTATAAAGAATGTTTCATTTTTAAATTGTTAGTTTTATATTTGTCTTGTTTAGTTTGTGGTATAGTGGAAAAGTTATGAGTATATGACGAATAAGCTTAATAAAATATTTTTAATGTATGAGATAAATAAGTTTATTTAGTTTTAAGAATACGAGATTAAAATTTTTAATTATTTGTCATTTAATTTATTCTTAATCGTTTTATATTTAATTATATTTAGAGCAATTCAATTATTGTAATATTTTAACTAAAATAATAAATTTTTAATAAATTTAATTTTTTCAATAAGTTTAGGTTGATGGGAATTATATTATTGAAACTTTTCGAAGCTAATATCCCATACCAAAGCTTCCGTATTAAAACAGAACTTTCGTATGAGAGTTATTTGGAAGAAACGAATTTTTCATATTCTAAATTTTAACCAAATTTCCAAATAATTATGGTATATGTTCATTCGTGGTTCACCCTCCTCAAAATTGACTAGCAGAGAGTTTTATTTCCACTAACTACTAACAAAAGAAACTTAGGATTAGGTGCTGACGTGGAAATTTTTAAGTCACACTTTGCATGAAGGGAAGGTGACTAGGATGAACTGAAGAAATACAAGCAGCCAATAATAATTTGACACATGGACAGTGGCTTGGATTAGGATCCACCAGAACCACAACCATGGGGGTCTATGGGTGATGATTTGGCAAAGTCTTTTTCATCCTATCCACTAGTAATATCCTTCGACGGAGGCTATCATTCGAGCCTGCCTGACCCAACTGGGTCCCATCCCAATCTGACTCGCGGGAGATCCTGACCCGACCTGACCCACAATTTTAGGGTCCTGGTTGGGTCTGCATCTCAAAACAAAATTAGCGTATCAGACTTGCTTACCCGATAGAAAACTATATAATGGTATATAAGGGCATTCTCATCATACCTCTTGTATGCATCTTCGTTTATTCTTTAAATTTATTTTCCTATCCTACAATAGAAACAAGATTTAGAGGAGTGTTCCACCTACTTATCTATCTAAATCCCAATATATATATATTATCAATACAACAAACAGCTGCAAATTCACTGCCTTTCCCTTTTCTCCCTCCAAACACAGCTAGTTGCGCTACCCCCTTCTCTTCTCCACTCTTCTCCTTCTTGCCACAACTCCCTCTCTTTACAACTCATCCAACTCTAATTTCTTCTCCCAGTATATGCATAAATATTTATACGTAGGTAGAGCAGATGAATCAAAATATATTTATAAAGAGGAGAGAGAATATTTTAGTTGTCAAAATATCATTATTATAAGGATTAGAGAGGAATAATACTCTCTTTGAATAAGAGAAGTACTGTAGATATAACTCATAATATGTGAATAATATATAGATAAACTGGTGGGTACACTTTTTTGTTCTAATTTTTAAATTTTATATAAATAGAAGAGGTGATAGAAGCTTTGGTGGGAATGCACTAACCCATTGTGTAACACCTATTTATGGTACAATTTAATCATTATTTTTTAATTTTTTAATTTTATCGCTCTACATTAATTTTTTTAATCACCACACCCACTATTAAAATTTTAATTAATATTGGAAAAAAGTATTTGCGTTACCGGTTGTTCCCCAAACAAGTGTGGCGCAATTTGTAATCCAAATTAAGCTTGGGGGTTTAACTGTAATATGCCCGAAAATGGAGAAGGGTCATTTCGAGCCCTAGCTGAGGTGGCACGTAGTGGTTCGCTTGCCGTTGCTCTCTCTCTTATCTCGAGCGAGAGAGAGAGAGAGAGGGACGGAGGTTAGCGGAGATCGGAGAACTCTGCAGATTTTGAGGTTTCTGCTGAATTGTTGTTTGTTTCTATTTATTATCATTTATTCAGTTCATTTGTTGCTGATACAAGTCTCTATATCTTTGCTTTGGGTTCTGCTTATTTGGCTTTTTGCTGGAAAATTATGTAGGGCTTGTTTGGTTGCAGCTTTTAACCTCAAGCTTTATGTTTTTTTTGCGTAACAGTGGTATTGCGTTTGGTGCTCAGCTTTTAAACTGAACTTTTTAGGTGTTTTAGCCTGATTTAAGCTGTATGTATCCAGCGCAGGCAGAAAAAAGTTAAATTTTGTTTTTTGCTTAAAAGCTGCAGCCAAAAAAACCCAAAATAGGAGAATAAAAGTTAGGGCACTCCAACCACTAAAACTAGGATGTTTGCTACAATGCTTCCCTTGAATTAGAGAATTAGGCACTCGTATCTGTGCTTCCAAATGAGCCATGTCCAAAATTTTAGAGATTAAACTCAAGGAATTTTCAAACAAATGTATCTAATACTATCAATTTTCAAAAAATAGGAGGTTCGCTATGGTAATCCCCTAGGGGACCCAGTTGTATTTAAGTTTAGAGATCTGTTATGGGTTCTCTAATTTAAAATTTGAGGTATAAGTATTTACATTTTGTGGCTAAAATGGCTAACTTGGTGGGAGTGCCGTTATTGTTTATCCTCGTTTCTATTTCAAATTTAAGGAGTCTTGTGTGAGCTCCCAGTCTAAATTTTAAAGTTTGAGGGATGGAGATTAAAACTTTCTGGTTGAAAATAGCTATTTCGGTGGCAATGTTCTTAGGTATCAAAACTAAATCTACTAGCGCATAGTCAAAAGTTACCACTACAACTCGAGCTAACGTTTTTTTGCTACAAATTTTTGTTTTTTTAAAAAATATATTAAAATTTGAAATACTAATATCTAAGTAGAGAAGCATTCATAAGTAGTACTCCCTCCGTCAACAATAATAGTTCACTTTCATTTTTTGGGATATCCAAGAATAATTGTCACACTTCTCTTTTTGGCATAATAAATAATTAGTATTAGTATATTACCATTTTTAGCCCTTGTACTGAATAAAGACAAATAAGACACTATTTTTAGGAGTAGATTTGTTATTTCATATTAAAATGATATGATTTAGAGCTAACTTTTGATCTTTCCTAAAATTGTATGTCAAGTCCAAGCGGACTATTATTTGTGGACGGAGGGTGTAAGTTTTTAACAAGTATCAGTAAGCAATAAAATTATTGTACTGTAGTCGTGCCCCTGGCCTTTTATATGTTCTTTTTGTTGAGAATACATAAGTATCTGAATAAAATCATCTTCTCTCATTCTCAGTTTCAAAGTTTTCGGAAAATTATGGGAGATAGAAATTATGCAAGTCGATAAAAATTATAGAATAAGTAAATTTAAAGATAACCAGAAGAATAATATCCCTGGTCATCTAATTTCAAGAACTAATAGTAAATAGTTTGTACAATAAGACTAATCGAATCACATACCACAACAATATGACCAAGAGAATCACAAGGTAAAAGAACTAATATCAAAGTTCAAGACTTTCCATGCAATAATTTCTGAAAGTCTTAGATTATATGTCCATGCATGTTCTTTTTGGTTATTGAAAATAGGTTTTAAAAGCAACAATCAAACACGTCCTTGTTACTTATCCAAGAAGAATTGCATACACCTTCTTGTTGGTCGTTAAAATAGAAGTTTATTTACCATTTGGCTCTGCCTTTTAGACCTATATGTAGGTGATCAAAGATATTTCGTATTTTTGATATAGTCTCATTTATTGGGTAGGTACATAAAGAGCAAGCCACAATCTAGTTAGGGGGTGATGAAGTCCACTGGACATTATTTGTTTGCGTCTTTAACTCCAATTTGTTGTGTTACCCTGAAAAATCATGGCAGATCTTCAAAAAATATCTATTTTGGAAGTTCCATCCGATCAAGAAAGTTATTTGCGAACAATCAGAAGTGTCAATTGGGTAGACAGTCTGAGATGGTTGCTGCACGGTATCTTCCTCCTTGGTTTAGGTAAGTGATTTTTTATGTGACGCCGTGTATTTGTAGCTGGAAGTTAAATTTCTTTGTGAGAAGAAAAGTTGACAGATCTTTGACCTAACTTTGCTTCTTTTTTGTGCCCCTCTTTTTTTGTTATATTTATTTGCCCAATCATTAGTGTTGCCCCTATGATGGATTGGACAGACAATCATTATAGGACTCTCGCTCGGCTCATTTCAAAACATGCTTGGCTCTATACTGAGATGCTTGCTGCAGAAACAATCGTTTATCAGAAAGGAAATTTGGTATGTCCTTGCAAAATTGAATTACTGCAGTTTCCTAAGGAAAAGTTTGTCATGTTTTTTACATCTTCTTGTGGATGACATTTGTGGGAAATAAATTATGTAGAAATCTTCAAATGGCAGAAAAGCTCTGTATCATCTTGTTTTAGATTTCCAAAATATCTGTTGTCATTAAAGATAGCTCTAATTCTAGACACAAGGCAATGATATTTGGTATTATGCTTCTGATAGGATTTTCTGGACAACCATATTTGAGCTCATATTGCCAAATAACCACCTTATCAATTGTTTGAGATAGTGTATGAAGTGTAAAAAAAGTTATTTTCTCGAGATAAAGTGAAAAAGTAGAACAAAATGTCGTCTTCAACTATCTGGAGAGTGTGCATGTAGATTTTCCCTGGATCATTAACTATGTTAAAAGTCTGCTACAAAGTATATCAAGCTTTACCATTCCTTTGAAGTTCAATTCATTTTTTATTTTTTATATTTTTTAATAAACTTGTTCGTGAATTAGAATTAGACACAAATATTGAGGCTTGGTCAAAGCCCTGATACCATGTCGGATCATCATATGCCTTAAAATGCTTATGTTCTTACGAACGTGTTCAATAATGAATATCAAGCCTAACAAATATTTCATGCGTGGGTGTTGGACAAGAAATTATGTTGAAAATGACATCATGTGGTAAGGTGACACTAAAATTAGCTTAACTCGGTATAACTTGACAGTCAAAAGTAGTTGGAACCACGATCATTGGCTTTAAAAACTTGATGACAATTTTTATGTGCACACTGTATCTTACAAGATGATTTGGTTTTTCTGTTCCCTATTGTTGTAAATTTTGTTGGTCTTACTTTTACCATTAAAAGATATTTTTCATTTTGTGACAAAAAGTGGGAAATAGCGGATTCCTTTTCCAACGCAAGAGAATGCTTAAAGCTTCACAAAACTCATTGGTATATCCTACATATAGATGGTTTATCATATGCTTCTCAGATACAATTCTGGAGCTGACACCTCCTGCTATGCAGTCAGTTTGGCCTGATTACCTTAACTAATATTTCTGTTTTATGCACAACTTATTCTGCATAAATTGCCTTAGCTTTGCTGTCAGTTGGCCAGTTTGCATTAACTAAGATTTCTGTTTGCACAACTTATTCTGCATAAATTGGTTGTAATTGCTCAGGATAGATTCTTGGCGTTCGGTCCAGAACAACATCCTATTGTGCTTCAAGTCGGCGGAAACAATTTGGATAATCTTGCAAAGGCAATTGAACTTGCCAATCCTTACGGATATGATGAGATCAATTTCAAGTTTGTCTCAAGTATTTTTGTCAATCCCGTAAATGTTCCTTTTTTCTCCTTCCGATCAGCTTATATTTCATAATATTCCAGCTGTGGGTGTCCAAGTCCGAAGGTAGCTGGACATGGGTGCTTTGGTGTACGTCTTATGCTTGACCCAAAGGTTTGAATACTATAATGGCAATAATTCATGCCAACACTCTATGCAGAATGGTTATTTGTCCTTTTCTCTTCTAATTTGGACATTTGGATTTACAAGGAAAGTTTGTTGCCTTGGCTATGTCCGTGATTGCTGCTAATACAGATGTTCCCGTCAGTGTCAAGTGTCGTATTGGTGTTGACGATCACGATTCATATAATGAACTCTGTAAGTTAATTGCTTCAATGGATAGATATTCTTTGTCTTCAATATTTATTGCATCTCAATTAATTTCTAAACTCTCTTGCTTGTTTATTTTGGTTGGGACACAATTCCGTATTGATTCCAGATAACAATTATCTTTTGTACATCTGGTAGAAACTTCGAATTTCATATTTTGCTGGTGGAGTTGATATTATCATTGTAAGAATGTGAAACCTTTATATTTCTGCCTCACAATATATTAAAAAGCACAGAAACTTCGGTCATTTTTTAATCAAGTACTTTTTGTGATCTTGGATTGAGAAAGCTACTACATGATAAAACTACAAAAGAAAAAGTAAATGACTATGCAATTTTATTATGTGACAAATATCGATACTTGAATCTGTTTAAGTGATGCAACAAAGTGAAATTCCTAGATTTGTAGAATTTAGGAAAGAATTATTTCTCTTATTCATGTATTATAATGTTCAGAAAGATACCAAAAAGGATCAATGGAATGTGATCTGGTAGTTGTCAATGCCTGTACAGAAGATTGTACATTTTAAACTTTCATTGGTTCAAAAGGGAGAGCGATTATTCATGAATAGTATTACTTGTGTTGCCATTCTTTATGGTATCTGGAATGGCTATGCGTTATGTTAATTCCCTGGGTAAGCTATGATGGGGGTAGGCTTAATCGGGACACCGTTGAAGGTCATATTGGAGGTCATGGCTGGCTTATATTCTGTTACCTTAGAATTTGTGCTAATTATGTCATGGTTCTTGGGGGTCTGGATTGGGAACCTACCATTATTCAGATCCAGGGTTTCAGATCATTGCTTGAGGAGAGTGGTTGGGATGCCGGTAGCTATGGTCATGAACCCATGGCAATTGATTTTCTATTTTACTAGCAAGTTTGTTGTGACTTGTTTATATGCCAATATGAGTCATCATTATATGCCCCTGAAATTTTGAATTTATCATTTTTCTCTTATTATGTTTTCTTGTAGGTGATTTTATATACAAGGTTTCTTCTCAGTCACCTACTAAACATTTTATTATACATTCGCGGAAGGCATTGCTCAATGGCATAAGCCCAGCCGATAACCGAAAGATTCCCCCCCTGAAGTATGCATTTTCCTATTATTGTCGCATTAGTGTGCTTCTAATATTGCCTGTGGATTATAATTTATGCATAAGATATTTTAGCCTCATTGCTTGCTTTCAACGATATCGGCTCGCTGCTTCATGTCGAGGATTGATCATGTTCATGAAAGATAGATGGTTCGGATTAATAAAACATTAGTATCACTTTGTTATTGTTTTTGATGAATTTGTTTGTGCAGGTATGAGTACTACTATGCCCTCTTGCGTGACTTTCCCGACTTGAGGTTTACAATTAATGGAGGCATTGAAGGTGTTGATGAGGTAAATGCTAGTTTGGACGAAATGATATATGCAGTTCTAATTTGATTTGGTATAAGCCTAGAACTTCAATTCTTAGATTAACAAAGTGATAATGACGCATGCCTGACCATATTCAAAGTTTCAAATTTAATTTTTTTCCGGGCCTTATGTTTTAATTTCAAACTCAGAAATTAATCTGTTATATTTATTGTTGTTGGATAATAATTGTTGGTATTATTGTTCCAATGGTTTTTGTTAATTGTTTCACCGGTCTCATTTGTTTGAAAGATTTAAATTGGTTTAGGAAGTAGTGAACTGACACAGAGGGTAATATATATATACATTCCTTTGTTCCTCTGTTTTTTGTTTTTTGTTTTTTCTGTTTGTGTGCTCTCGTTTCTTTTTGGCCCTTGCATCACTCACTCCGTTTTCTCCTGTGTCTTTTTTATTGTGCACTGGTATGAAAGTAAGTACAATCCCCTTAAGGAGCTGTTTTTGGGTTCATATGTCAAGAGCTAGAAAGGTTTTGCGCGATGTATCAAATTAAACCACGTGCTCCCGGGGGAGGGGCTATTTAGTTTCCACAAAATAAATCAAAGCTTGAAACACCTCTAGACTTGTACCCTTTTCATCGTCAAGATAACTACCAAAGCCATGCCATTTAAATCCCCTTAAGTTGTAAATGTTTTGCCTAATTAATCAAACTGAAGGCTGGTTTGGTTGCAACTTATAAGCTCCACCTTATTAGCTTTTTTGCTTAAAAGTTGGACCGCGCTTGGCTGCTTAGCTTTTAAGCTTGACCTTATTTGCTGTTTTCGCCTAAATAAGATGGAAGTTTTCAGCTGTATACATGTAGTTTTTTTCTTAGATAGAAATAAGCTAGCTTATCTGCTTAAAAGCTACAACCAAACAAACCCCGAGACAAACTTGGTTCATAAATTGATGTTAGCAAATTTTTATCTATAAACTTTGGAGAAAATATTGTGCAATTTATTTTTCCACTTTGTCTTTTATAAACATGCATCTTTCTTGGAGAAGGTTGGAAAGTATATTGCGAAGCTTGTTACATATTCGTTTGTTACCTCTGATTTCCATTTTATTCAATAGGTGAATGCAGCACTAAAGGAAGGAGCTCATGGGGTTATGGTTGGACGCGCTGCCTACCATAAGTATGTGCCTCCATTTTCTGTAAATATTTCAGGCATCATATTCTCACTTACACTTCATTCTGTAATTTTGTTGTACCATCTAAAATTAGCACTTTTTAAAATTGTATATACCTATTTCTCATTTAATAAAATTTTAAAATGCATTTGGGAATTTTTGTGTCGTCTTTGTGAAGAAGATTCAAGTAATAGAGCATGAAAGAAAAGGTCGTGACACCATGCTTTTATTAGATACCTTCATATTCAGAATATATTGGGAAATGAAATAAAACAAGAAATGAGTGATCTAATGATTGGATCTTAATGTTGATCTGGTGCATAGTTCATTAGTCAGGGTTCAAACTTAGGTCCTCTTGGAACTTGTAACGTTCGGACATGGAAGTGCTGTAATTCTTCATTAAAAGAGCAGCATGAGTTGCAGCTTAGGAAGCATGCCTTTAACCAAATAGGAAGAAAATAACCAAGTTATGGACATGGAGCATGGTGATTTAGAGACATAGACCTAGGTGCATTGGGGATTCGGTGAAAAGCATGTGATAACGTGATGCTTTATTAAGAACAATGAAATAGCATCTTGATACACGCCCTTGCGAAACAGATAATATTAAATATCATGAAATGCGTGAAGTCAACTTTATCATATATCTAATGCTATTCCTTATCCATGACATCTCCATACCTTCATCGTTTTGGTTCACGTAGTTAAACTATATTATCTCTACTGGACATGCAATGTGGAATATCCGGCACTTGTTTAAAAGTGATAGAGAAGTATATCCGGTAGTTGTGTCATGTGAAATATCCGGCTTGTATCTTGAAGTGACTGAGAATATGTGTGGTCTTACACCTGATAGACTGGAACAGAAAACTCACTATGGATTGTCTTGCTTCCTAGGCTGTAGCAAAGAGAGGTTCCACCTGATGTGTCATCATTTTCTGTAGTTTCTAGATTTTGTGATGATGATTTCCGTAAAAAGCTTGAGAGATTTAAGTCATTAGTTTTGAGCTCCAAAGACATGTAAGGTGATCAAGCTGCTACCTAAAAACTTGCTATTCAAAAGGATGATTTCTATGTTTTTTTTCCCTTTTATGTATTTGAAGTTTCACTTTGATGGCTGATAGATAGTAGCGTTTATTATCTTTGCAGTAATTGTCATGTATTTGTAGCATTGGATGTATCTTTTTTTTTTCTTTCTTTGAAGCGTAATCATCTTTTTTATTTGAAAAAGCAAAGATATACTTGTAAAGAACCTTCAGCATGTGCTTTCGTTCTCTTTAATCTCTTTCTTACACTTGTATTATTCTTCTGATATTGGATTTGTTATGTGTCATGCAGCCCTTGGCACACTCTTGGACATGTCGACGCTGCAGTTTATGGTGCACCTTGTACTAATCTTACCCGACGTCAGGTATGCCTGACTATAGTCCTTTTTGAATTGATATTGTTTCATCTCCACTTGTCTTTTTACTTTTTTTAGTTTTGGTGATTTCTCCCTTAGGTCCTTGAAAAGTACCAAGCATATGGAGATTCGGTTATGGGAATGTATGGGCAAAAACCAACGTTGCGAGATTTGGTTAGGGTACGATCAACTATGTTTATCTAGTTAAAATGTTTGGCTTTTCATATATTTTGAAGGGTATAGTTAATCAATGAATTGATATATGGAAGAGAATATCATGTTTCTATTATGCACTCATGGTTATAAACCATAGAATAGTATTCATAAACACTTCAACTTGGGTAAATCAGAGACATCTGGTGCCTATGGTGGTGCAACGTCTTGACACTTTCAGATTTGTATTAGAGTGTCCTTTCTCCCCTTGCAGTGCCGCCATTTAGCAGTTTTCAATCTAGTTGAAATTTGAGGTTGTCACTTTCTAAAACATTTTATTGATAGTTATTTGTATTTATATTTTTCTTTTAAAAGGTAAATTATCAGTTATATATTTATCTTGAAGAAAAAGATGCACTTTTTATCTATTTTTTATTGATTGCTAGATAATTAATTAATATTAATCTCGTGTTATCGATATCTGTGATAATGCCACTTTCATATGTTGAATTACACATACAGCTTCATATATGTGTGTATTGAAGATAATATCAGCGCAACTGTTTTTAGGTTCATCGAATTGCCTTAGTGGTATCAATGTTTGTGTCCACGAGTTATTATACTAAGATAATATTAAGAGCTTAGGGATCAGGCCTGTGGTTTTTTTGCCGGTATCAGTAGGAGGGAGACGGTATATGAGAAAGCTTGCTGTGGGAATGTTCAGTATAAGTCTTAGTGAATTGCTTCATTTTTTATTTTTTAAAATGGAGTTATAATGCTTGATTAGATGATGGTTTATGCATGAAAGGAAGCACCTTAGTTGTTATTTTGTCATTCTTGGGCTCTTTGTTATTATGTTATGTTCACTCTGTTATATTTACAGCCTCTATTTGGCTTCTTCCATTCTGCGCCTGGAAATAGCTTGTGGAAGCGCAAATCAGATACTGCTTTGCAACATTGCACGGTATGTTTTAAAGCTAATGTTAATTACTTATTTCAAGATTGATGCCTTCTTTTATATTTTCCACCACTTTGTGGAATAAGAGTAGTTTTGTTTCTTGGGGTTTATGCATTTCAATGACTTCCTGGAAGACACTTAAAGATCAAGGTTCAAGATTCCATGCTTTCCTTGAGGGCTCAGATTAATCCACATAACGTCTTTCAAACGTTTAGTTGATTTAATTGATACGGCTTTTCTTTTTCTTTTGAAAGGGGCGATGGACTCTCTGACCATTCACTGACATAGAACGGCTATGACTGTCATTTTCGATTAATTCTTGTTACATGATTGTTTGATTTGCAGACGATGAAGTCCTTTTTTGAGGAAACCCTTGTGGCCATCCCGGACCGTGTTTTGGACGCAAAAATTGGCGAGGCGCCATCTGGATATGTTGATAAATTTTCCAAAGTACAGGGTATTCTACCTCCTCCATATGCAAGCGAATACGAAGCTTTGTGTGCTTAGTTCAATGATTGGGTTTGTTTTAACTCTTACATCTTTTTGTATGTCCGATTTATAGCAATTTCAACTTCCCAATTCTTCGTTCTAACTTATCATCTTTTTGTGGAGAACTTTATTCTCGAGGGTACCATTTACCCTGTTACATTTTTATGATGACTCTATATATGCATACGTGTGAAAATATGGTCACTCCAGGTCAAAATCATTCAATTAAATTTTTGAAAACCTTGTTTTAATGAATGTGTCCGTGTCATGGGGAAGTTACCTATGCTCGAAATATTATCTTTTCCCATGAACCCCTGAAAGTGTTGGATTGAATGTTTTATTACGTCATTGAGTAAACGACTGATTCTTGTCTACATAGCAATACGATGGCCAAAATATGCCCCCTTTTTCAGAGAGATTGGCATTTTTTTAAAGAGCAGCATTATCTTTCAAGCCCTCGGCCGCTGCGAATGGTTTGAGAAACAAACCTTTTGGGCACTTTCATTGGGTAATTGGTATTTTCCGGGCAGCCACACTGGAAATCTACAAGCCCTTTTTGTTGAGTTCTCTTGAGGATTTCTATTTCTTTTTGGGTATGAAAACTCATTTGAATAAGATTTTCAGTTTTTTATTTCACCCACTGAGAAACCCCCCAAACACTAGATTCGATTGGTAAAATTCACTTTTCCAAGTCTTTTGCCCTTTCAAAATTCAAGTACTCAATGAATCCCGAAACAAAATAATGAAGCAATATTTAGAATTTTTTATTGATGTTAAAGCACCTAACGAGGTAGCTTCTTTCGGTCCTCTATTTTAGTTGAAGCTTCTATGGCAGCCAGTGTTTGAATAAGTACACAAGAGGTTTGAAGATGCATAACATGCGCATGTTTGATAGTTATTTGGTGGATCCAATATACATAATGATATGTGCTATGTATATACAATGCTGCTTGTATGCTAATTTG
Source organism: Embelia ribes (assembly GCA_001753735.1). Classification (NCBI taxonomy): domain Eukaryota; kingdom Viridiplantae; phylum Streptophyta; class Magnoliopsida; order Ericales; family Primulaceae; genus Embelia; species Embelia ribes. The sequence continues at coordinate 2,058 of MKEJ01103123.1, read as the reverse complement.
TACATTAAGGTCAATGGAACTTTTTTTATTTAGTTAATCCTATTCTTGAAATAATGTTTTCAATCATTTGCAAGGAGTTGTAATGAGTAGGAATAATTTAATTATTGAGTTATCAATTTAGTTTACGTAACGCCTTTTGGAGAAGATGGATTTCTTATACCCAATTGTTGATCTTTGTTCTTTCTTCTTTAACCGACCTTTAATCGCAAGAGTTTGTGGTCGGCTAAGGGGTACATGCAAGTTGAAAATTTTCTAGGGGTTACCCATCGTACTACTATTCTCGCGAAAGCTAGTTATTCCATTGAATTCTTATCCAATTTGGTGGATTTTGAATCAGTGATGATTTTTTCATGCATTCTGCTCTCATTTGTTTAGCGCATTCTAATATTGGAAATATCAACGGATTGCAATAATTTCTTTAATCCGTGTGTTTACTCTCGATATTCTCACTTCTTCCGCTCACACTTTGGCAAGAGCGGAACTTGAAGTAGAGCTAGAAACTAAAAGTAGGAGCGCTGAAAATCATAAAAGTTATATGAGATTAAAAAAGTATCATGGAAAGTCAAATCCAAGAGAAATATATATATGCTAAAATATTGGACAATAAGTGGATATGGTGGGGTGTTATAGTTCCGTTCAGTCAAATCCAAAAAATCAAAGGTCTGATTAAAGTTGTTTCATATAATTTTATGCAAACCTCATTATTTTAATTTGGACCATTAATATTTTATCTAACAATCTAAATTAGTCTGCAGTCGCTGACAGTTGTGCATATTGCATACGTCAGGCTGGATATACCGAAGATAATTTTTCAAAAATTATGATAGCGAACCATGTGGAATTACAAAACCTGATTTCAACTCCCCCAGGCATACATCATTACGCTTAATATGAGCGAATGCTCTTTTCGTCATGCAATAAAAACAAAATGAAACGAGAAAGAGATTTATTCACTTGAATACAAATGGAGCTTCCATGAATACCAATTTTTAAAATTGCAAACAACAATATTTATAAACAAAACTTTAAAATATAAAAATAATTTTATCATTTTTTGTACACAATAGGCTTATTGAATCAAGAGATGCTCAAACAGTTTGCTCCCTTAATTTGCTTATATAGTGGTTGTCACTGTTGGATTGGTTGCTACCATTTGATTTGTAGGGAACCCACATGCTACTAAACTTAAAATATTTTTATTTTCCAGTATACATCCGAAAGTGTTGAATTGAATATTTTATAATGTCACATCGCTTAAATGATTGATTCTTTTTTTACATCGGATAGTGTGGCCAAAATTTTGCCGTTGTTTTCAAAGAGATTGGCATTTTGATCTTGGGTAATTGGTATTTTTTCCAGGCAGACACAAACCCTTTCGGTTGAGTTTTCTCGGGGATTTCTTTACCTTTTTGGGTATGAAAACTCTTTTGAATATGATTTTACTTTTTGGTTTCACTTACTGAGAACCCCAGAACAGTAGCTTTGATTTTGAAATTTTATTTTTCCAAGTTTTTGCCCTTCCAAATACTCAATGAAACCTGAAACAAAATTATGAATGTAATTTCTAGAATTTTTTTATTGATGTTATGGAGTCTAGCAACGTATAGGTTCTTTGGGATTCTCTATTTTAGTTTATCCTATTCTTGAAATAATGTTCTCAGTTATGTATAAGTATTCTCATTAGGGTTGTAATGGGTGAGATTAATTAAATTATTCAGTTATTCATTTAGGTTACCTAATGCCTTTGTTTTTTTTGAGAAAGATGAATTTCTTATTACCATCTTTAAACTCATCCAATTGTTGAATTTTGTTCTTTTTCTTCAATCATGTTTTAATCCCAAAAATTTGAGATTGGCTAATGGGTGCGTATGACTAAAGAATTTCCCAAGGAGCATGCATTCTAGTGCTATTCTCGCAAATAAGTTATTCTATTGCATTCTTATCCAATTTGTCAGTGTTGGTTCGTAGGCAAATCGCAAGAGTGGAATAAATTGGAATTTAAAAAAAAATAGTACTAATAATAACAATCAATACAAAAATTAAAATGAGTAAAGGAGA
>MKEJ01103118.1:0-14866 GCA_001753735.1 Embelia ribes | reverse complement strand
TCCAGTGCCTTGCACCTACGATAATTCCCAACACGGACCAGGGTTAAACCTAGCAAGCTATAGGGTGTGACACCAAGTGCGGCGCATACGAATCAAACTCTCCACCTCATGCTTAAAGTCATAAGTATCGATAATTCGACCACTAAGCCGACTGTTTGGAGTTGTAATAATTAGAGTATCACTTAACAGATAAAGTTAAATATGAATTAAGGATCTAATAACCATAAATGGGATAAATTGTCAAAATGGGGACTTGGTTTTTGTAATTTTCTCAAAATGTTTCCTTATAAATTGAACCCCAAAACTATCACATAAACACATTAATCCCAAACATATATACCTTACTTTCTCCCCAACCTTCTCTACTCTCTCCCCCAAGATTGTTTTTGCTTTAAAAAATGACGATTGTGCCTAGCATTGCCCTAGTATTACTTGCCCTAACGGCAGTAGGCCAGTCTGCACAGCCTCCGGCAGAAGCGCCTGCATCGCTATGCGACCCAACGGGCATTAGCATGAGGATGCAGCCGTGCCTCCAGGCCATCATGACCCCGGCCTTGCCCACACAGGAGTGTTGCATCGCATACAGAGGGATAAGACCCTGTATATGCGCGCGCATACATATCCATCCTGAGATGAAGAAGTACCTTAACGAACCCGTCGTTAAGAAGGTTCTCGTCACGTGCGCGGTGGAGTTGGCCAATTGTTAAAAAAATGTTGCATGGATCTTGAAAATGGAAGAACTAAGAAATAAGTTAAAAAAGTCAACCCAGAGTATTATGTAGCAGATGATTATATCTTCTTATTAATAGAAAAATTGCCATTTTTGCTATATTTTATCTGGTTTTGACATGTATCTGCATAATATTTTTATAATTGTCGATAACAAGGTAATACACCTGGGAAGGGGAACCATTGAAAATGCTTATATTTTAGGAGAAAAAACACCGAAAATAAATTGAAAATGCTCAGGAGAGTATTAGGGATAGTCTTAAAAACTCAAGAGAAACTAGTTGGAAATATTTAACATATTTTTAAGAAATTAGATATCAACATTTTGAGAACTTACATGAAACTTGTTAGATACCTTTCATTAAAAAATATATATAATAATAAAAATAATGTGAGAATGAGTTATCGTAACACTTTTATGATCAAAAAACCTTTTTTTTTTTTTAACTTTTATTATTTTCAATTATGACTAGCTTGTTCACATAAAGAGTCAAAATTTTGCAATAAAAGCACATGTATTATGTTACTGATAAATTTGTGTAAATTTTTTAATATTGGATTAAAGAACCAGATATGTTTCACACTTGCTCTGCATACGTTTCCCATACGTTTCATAATTGTACTCAATAAGATTTAAAATTGCATGTACTTTTATCATTTTTCCTATATTTTCAATCTGATTTTCTCTTCCATTCGCCGGTATATTTCCGCACCAATTTAGCAAATAAGAACTCATTGAGAACACCTACAATAATAAAATTTTCACCAACTAATCTAATAAATATTAATATTTTTCCTAGAAAAATTATGAGTTTTCTAAATCTGAACATTTTATAAAATTATAACAATTGGATAAAAGGGCAGAAACAAAAAATATCTTATAAAAATAAAAAGTTTCTTGGAAATGATATTAAAATCAAAAAACAAAATTTGTGCATAGCGAGAGCTATAATTTAGTGAAGTGCTAATTAAGAATGATATCAACGTGCTTGGTTGTGGTTGTGTTTTCGTCGTTGTCGTCGTGTTATAATATGTCCTTTCTCAATCTTTCTTCGCAACCGTATTAAAAAAATTGGTGCGCATGTAGTTTCAGAACGATTCTAGATATTCCGAGAAAATGTGTTCGGATTTCCCGTTTTGAGCAACTTCTCGGAATATCTACCATTTTCTACCAATTGTGAGGACGCGGATGGATATATAATGTAATTAATTTAGCATCATTTTCAAATTTTATGAAAAATATAATGAGTATAATAAACCCATCGACCAAAAAAGTAATACCCTTTTGAGTCTTTGCTAATTAACTCGTTAAGCCATAGATTAGTAATGTATAATATAGGTAGAAACCATACAAAAATATTTTTTAGTAAACAGAGTCAATTGCTTTTAAATATTCATAAACCTCATTATATATGTGTGTGTTATTTTGACAAAATTTATGTGAAAGTATCTTATTCAAATGTTCAAATTATCTTTATACAAATTGATAATTTTGGGGTAAAATTGAATATGGAATGCAATCTAGTCACATCTAGGGTCTAATGAGTGTTGCAAAAATATATGTATCCCATATATGTATCTAAAAAATTCACTAAATATTCTATATTTTTGTATAATTTTTTTTTTTATGACTTTAGCCCTTCATAATATTGTTTTGGCCTCATAATAATTTTTAGATATTGGCCCTATCAAAGGGGAGTTGGTTTATAAATGACATTAGTTTCATCACATCATTGGGACCCCCCTAATAGAAATACCAACAAATTCAGTTAGGAGAACAACCAAAAGTGTATAATTAATTGTTAAAAAGAGGAGTTTGTTTCTAATTTATTTAAAACATTTCCTTATAAATTGAGCACAAATCTTATCAAAACAACACATCCTTCGAAAATGGCAAGCGTAACTAGCGTTGCCCTCGTGTTATTCGTTCTAACCGTAGCAGGCCAGGCTGCCCGTTTCCCGACACAAGCACCCGTGTCGTTTTGCCCACCGAACTTCGGCCAGAAGATGATCCCGTGCATCCCCGCCATGATGACCTCGGCTGTGCCCACAGAGGAGTGTTGCACCGCATATACAGGGCTGAGGCCCTGTCTGTGCGAGGATATGCATGCCCTCCCAGACGCTCTGAAGGATCGGTTACTTAACGACTCTATCGTTAAGAAGCTTGGCAGCGCATGTGACGTGGATTTTGTCAGTTGTTAGGGTGATTGGAAAGAAAAAATGTTGCGGTAAGGGTTTTGAAAAGATAATAAATAGTAAAAAAGAGGGTTATGACCTGATTAGTATGATGTTATGTATTAAGTAATTAAGCACAAAATGATGTGAAATTCGTGATGGTGGTTGTGATGTAAAAAACAAAAAAAGGCGATGCGCGTGTAGTTCGTGTTAAGAAAAAACGTTGGTCGCATCAAGATTTGTCGAACTCATTTAAGTCAAAATAAGAAATAAGATTAGCTTCAAAGCTGCGTAAACAAATATTGTCCAATTTTAAATAAAAAGATCGAAAAGCTACAAATTATAAGCTGCAACAAAACCGGACCTTAGTTTTGTGTTATGGAAAGAAGGCATGCGAAAAGCTTTTTAGCTATCCACGAGCGAGTTACTAATTATTTTACATATTTTGTACTAAAACAATTAATTCGACACGGTTATGTTCAACGCAGCAAAAATTATACTAGTAGAAGAACTAGGAACTAAATTACTAAATTGAAATCGAATCCTTTCTTCAACTCTAAATTCATAAATCTTTGATGTTCGAATCCCATTTTCAGAAACTCTAACACCATAAGACATTTTTACTAATTAAAATACTTCTTATATATTGAATACAATATATAATGGTTTAGCAAAAATTTATGGGGCTTAATTAAATTTCCAAATAATTTGGACCAGTCATGATAGCAAATGGTTTGTTTGGTCCATAATAAGTATGAAACTCTCAGTTTTATGGGGCTTAAATATTATTATTAGTGTAAGAACGACAAAAAGTAAAATTTGAATTACTAATTTAGGTCACAAATATATTTGAAGTGCTATAGGCTCTCGTGTGTTGTCGGGAAATTTTTTAAAACTTTTAATAGGGTCATTAAAATTTTCAACAGCACATAACATGTGGGTGTAAATACGAAATTGCCATAAATATAAGCTTATGGCAATCGTGCCCACGTTTGAAACGCCCTTCAGACGCAAGTTCAAATGGCAGATTTACGAGGCATAAAAACGCTTCGAGGACTTGTCCATTTGTCTCCGAGCATCCTCGGGTACTCGAATTTTCACCAAAATCATCTCCGACTTGAAGATATACCCAATTGTTGTGCTACGAGATGATTGTTGAAACAAAAATATCATCTAATAAAAATGGCCATCAACTACTCAAGCAAATTTCATAAAGAAAAAATAAGATTTAAAACTTATGCTTCTAAATCATAGAATCAACCCAAAATGATCCTCTTAAGGTTAAAATAATAATTTTTCTATAAAAGACTATATCATTTATATTTTACCTATTATCGCTATTAGTTTCCAATTATGACTTTGTTGGCACAACTAAGAACTCGAGAATCAAAAGTGGAATAAACTATTAAAACAGGGAGTTGTTTTGTAATTTACCCAAAATATTTCCCTATAAATGGAGCACCCATATTTCCGTCATACCCTACACCCTTTCTACAATTACCCAATATTTTGGTTAATCGCTTTCGAAAATGGCGAATGTAACTACCATCGCACTCGTGTTGTTTGCCCTAGCCGTAGCAAGGCATGCTACCCCTTCTCCCGCACCAGCGCCAGCGTGGGAGTGCGACCCAATGGGCATAGCCCTAGGGATTACTCCTTGCCTCGGTGCCTTGAATACGTCAGCTTTACCCACAGAGGAGTGTTGCGTCGCATACACAGAGCTACTACCCTGTGTATGCACGTTAATCATTGATGACCTTGAATGGGGCCTGCAGTACCTTAACGACCCCAACACCCAGAAGATCCTCGGGACGTGTGGCGTGGACCTCGATTGTTATATGGAATAAATAAAGAAGTTAAAGGGAATGTTGATCGAGTTCAACTACTACATATATGGTTATAATTTAAGGATGATGTTATATAAAGTCATAAATAAGAATAATATATATATGCATCCGTGGTTGCGGTTGTCGTGTTACTATGTTTTTTTCGCAATCTTTCTTTGCCAATCGTTTCCGAAAGAAAAATCTTTCGTTTGCAGTTTTCAAGCAATGCTAGATATTCTGAGCGATGCCAGATAAATTAATAAACTAAAATTTAAACAAAATATAATATAATAATTATAATTTATGGTGAACTTATAATGGTAGGACTCATATATTACAGTCCTTAAGGTAAATAATTAATAAGATCTTAATTTATAAGTAGAATTTTCGGTCTTTAAGCCATGGACAAAACTCTTGTAGAAGTACGAAAATCAGAATTTTCTTTTTGTTGAACTCTAAGTTCACAGAGGTTTCAAAAAGTATCCAATTCCAGACCGTTTCAATTAAAGTCGAAATACAAATAAATTTAAACAAAATTGCCAATTTTTTAAATTTCCATAAAATCCATGATTTTATCTTTGCATTTCGATTTGAACCCAAAATTATAATTAAAGTCGCATTTTATATGGTTCCGTTGCACGCAAACTCACCCTTGTGTTGGAATTTTCATTGTCTTCGAACTCCTCAACGTTTTTCATATATATATATACACTATATCGCCTACTTCGATATTTTTTTCATCTTTTTATACTTTATGTTCAATTGCCATCGAACAAATTTCTGATACCAAATAGACATCGAAAAAATGGGATTCGAGGAAAAGATGAATGACGTAGTTATAGGCTCGTTCTTTGTGACTACAGGTATAACTCTTTGTACGAAATCCTTTTTGATATACTCAGGGGCAAAGTCAGATGGGACAAAAATTTTTACAAAAAATCTTACAAATTTTGTTGGTCGTTGAATATGAAACGATCCAATGGTTAAGATATATCCTATTTTTCTACTTTCTCTTTCTATTTTTCTGGAATATCCTAGTTGTCTGATAACTTCAAATCCAACTGCCAACAAAATTTATAAAAATTTTTATAAAAATCATTGTCCCAGGATCTTTTCCCTATATATATTTCCAATTTGTCACTCAAACAGGCTATATCCTTTAATTCTTTTTTCTCTTTTGACTGTAAGGCTGTTATTTAGTGTATATTAATACTTTTTTGTTTTATTTTTGAAATACAATAGTGTAACTTGTTTAATATATAATAAAAAAAATTAAGCAAGTAACTTCAAATAGAATCCTGTTATCATGCCCTCCATTGCTTAATTTTCTAACTCTGCCCCTAAATATACTTATAAAGTTACCCCAAAATACAAATATTTTTACAAAAGATACGATTTTAATTTCAATATGACCTCAAAACCATGGTCAAATACCATTTTCAGAAACTTTGTGCTAACATGAGACATTTTAATTTAGTAAAGTACTTCCGGTTGAATAAATCTATAATGGTTTAGCAAAAAAATTTAATTTAATTTGTTTGCCTCACACCGGATGAACAGGGCTGGTTTGTAGGATACATATCTATAAAATTTATGTGATTTTCTTCCCCACTAATGTGACAAGTGTAATATTTAAATATGATTTAGTTTTAAATGTAATGACTACTGTTGATATTTTTTTTTTCATATCAGCAGGTAAGAGAATCGAGTAAATTTTTTGAATGAGAATAATACCGCTACGATAGCAAATGGCTTGTTTGGTTCATAATAAGTATGAAACACTCATTTCCAAAAAAAAAAAAAAAAAGAGTACAATTTAATTTCTTATTTTGGTCTCCAATATTTGAAGTACTATTGGCTCTTGTGAGTAAATTTTTAGTAAACATTTGGAAGGATAACAAAAATTAATTCAACAGCACATGACATGTGGTTGTGAATAAGAATTGCCATAAATATAAGTTTATCACAATTTTGTTGGTTCAATTATTTTGTGAAATGGAAACTAATTGGCATCGTATTAGAAACTCATAATTGGCATCATATTAGAAAGTAATTATTGACACCTGACAATTTCTTTATTTTGTTATTCAGGTATAAATAATTAGTTTTATAATAAGATATTAATTTTGATTTTTATATATTAATATTATTTTTCTTTCTCATACATATCAATTCCTAAATAGTAATACATAGAAAATTTCTATAAACTTGTTTCCATAAAATCCGTGAACTTGCCGAACAATTTTTGTTTATTTATTTGCCATTTTTAGGGGGGGGAAGGGGGGAATATTTTTTTGTGTAAGTAAAAAGTTAGAATGAATTCAGTTTAAAACACATTTTATTTATTTAAATTAAAATAGCAGATAAGCTCTATTCAAAAATTATGCGGCCAAATACAATATAGTTTTAAAATAAAAGAGCAAAATAATTAGAGCTTAAAATTTAACCAAACAAGCTCCTCATGAGACTCACCCCTTATAAATTACATTCTCTTTCCCTTACAAGTCCAAATATATCTTATCACCCTCTAAACATGAAGAAATTGTCATTTGTAGCTCTCTTGTTCACGGCGACCAAGCGGCGATGCTACTAGGAGGACCGTACCTGATCGAGGCGGAAACTTGCACACCAAGGCCCATAAAAGAATGATACAATAGCATCGGAAGGTTGATGCCACCGACGCAAGCTTGTTGCCAAAACTTGAACGGGCAGTGGCCTTGCATTTAGAAAATTCAAGAAAGCTAATACCGTGACGATCTTCACAAGCCTGCTTAATAAATTCGTAAATTTTAATCTTACAATATTCGTACGTACGTATAATTATAGAAAATGTCTTTTTCTGAGTAGGTATGAAACCTAATGAAAAATACGCGAATGTTTTACACATCCCATTTAACATATGTATAATTCACTTTTTTAGCCATTTTTTATATAAACTTAAAAAAAAAAACTAAAAATAAGAAATAAAATATGATTAGGAATTTTTAAAATGTATTTTTACACCAATAATTAAGCTAAATCCGTCAGTACAATATACTATTTTCTTTTTCGTCCCATATGTTAGTATGTTCAATAAGTATTCTTAATTCTAAGAACTCTTCTTTTACTATAAAAACTATTATCATAATTGAAGAGCCAAGTTATGAGTCTCCTAATAATGAGCCTGAAAATTAATTCCACATAATTTTGGTTGAGCTTGTATTAATGTTTCGCATGATATGAAGATAATATCAATAAAGATTTATTTTTGTCCATAAACTTAAATAAAAAATAAATGACAAAACATGATTAGGAAAATTAGTTGTTTGCGTACTAAATCAATTGTGTATTGTCGGATTATTTTACGAAGTGGTTTATTCACACAGGTTTAACATAATGATATCTTAAACTTGTTCACTTACAAGACGATCTGGTGACAATACTAAGTATGATTAGTAAATTACTGTAGATTTTGTCACGAATTCTATTTAGTTACTGTATGTTTTAATTTAAAAAAATAAATAGATTTTAGCAATCGCTTCCTGACTTTTGCTTTGTTTGTTTTCGTGAAAAAACAAAAGAAAAGAAAATATTTTTCGGAAAAATAAATTTTAGAATTTTTGTTTTCCAAAATTATATTGTTATTTTGCTGGAAAATCTAATTTTAGGAGAAATATTTTCCAAATCTTGAGAGAAATAATTTCCGGCCGAAAATTATTTTTCAAAATCACTGACATAATTTGTATCTCTTTATATTTTCTCATTCCATCTCATCTCTAACTAAAATACTATTATAAATTTTAATTTATCTATCATTATCTTTGAGTTATCTATTATAAAAGTAATTTTAATTATTTTCAAATGAAATTTTAAGTTTGTTGCCAAACACAAAAAAAATCTTGTAAAACAAGTTTTTTCCTTTAAAAACTTTTTCCGTAAAAATATTTCCTCCAAAAAAAAATTTCCGGCAAAATAAAAAGAGCCAATGTTGCATAATTTGTGATATGAAAATAGTTAGGGCTACCATACGATCACTTTGAGCAAATAAGAAATTGTTGCTAAAGAAAGAGAGAGAGCCCACAGTAATGTAAGTATCATTTGATCAGAAAACAAAATGTTATATCATAAAATATTCTTAATGGTAAGTAAATATAAATGTTTGTCATCAATTCTCTATCTTATTTGAGCTTAATATCATGATGATAATAAGTTCATTCTATAACCTCGTTGATATTTCAAATTTTCATGATGCACAACTCCCCCTTGCAAAAAAATTTGCGTAAATCTAACGAGGACAACAGAAATAAATAACTACAAAAAATTACAACCACAACACAACAATATAACACAAGAAATCTCCTCATGTCAAATAATAAAAACCAGTGTGCCAGACTACACACTTGACAACCCATCATACCCGTAATCGAATAACAGTAAAAACAACACCCGTGTATAGTTGCGAGGCAACTACAACACATCGTAAATGCTCAAACGAGAATTTGTGGCAACTACAACATATCGTAAACGCTCAAAAGAGAATTTGATGCACAAATCGAAGAAAGCTAAACTAAGATCCCTTACACCAACATGAAAATGAAGAATTAAAAGAGCAGCTCTCAGCAAAACCACAGGTTCTCTCAATTAGAAAATTTAAAGCAAAACAAGCAGCAACAGAAAACAAGTTTTTCATTGAATTGGAAAACTAAATGACGATTTGCCATCAATCCAAATCTCTTTTCTACTCACAAAACTTGCCAATTAATCCAAACAAATTTTAGATAGAAAATCTTGGGAGAAAACTCAACAAATCACCGTAAAAAGAAGCAGGAGGAACCTATGTCCTAAGCCTCTGTAATTGGATATTCAAAGACAACATCTTTGCCAGAGAGCTTCCTATAAACACCAGAGAAAGTCTCGAGCTTGTACTCAGTGTCATTGCGTGCCTTCGGGTCCAGGAATATCTGCACAACACAACAAAATGAATAAAAAAAAACTCCATAAATTATAACTCATACAATGACGAAAAGGGGAAATAGAAAAAATAAAGGGCTATCAAGAATATACCAATTTACCTTGATTATCTTCGAACCATCAACTCTGTATCTGATACGCTTTCCAACAATCTCAGCAGGATAGACGACATCCTCAAGCACAGCATCATGAACAGCTGTTAGCGTGCGGGATCGGGGCCTCTGAACAGCAGACCCTTTCTTTGGTGGCCTCATTATCCGACGTGTCGCAATCACGACAACATCCTGCGACAGCAATATGACATTGTCCCCACTATCTCGAAAATAATTTCGTACTACACCCAATAATTGAAAAGAATCAGTCTGTTTTCAAAAACAGAAGCAACTTACCTTCCCGCTGAATTTCTTCTCTAGTTCTCTGACCAGCCTGACATGTATCTTGCGGAAAGCCTTCCTCAATCTGAAGGGTACATGGATGACAACAGCCTTGCGGTTTCCAGATATATCAACTTGTCTACAAACATAAAAACATAATTAATAATAATAATAGCAATACAAGAGAAGATTAAGACATCAAAATCATGCAGAAGAATCCTTACGCTGCTGAATTGATATACAGGTCTTTTAGATCAGATTTGAGCTCATTGTTTGAGTTTTCCAAATCAAATAGGGACTGCAACAAATGAATAGAACATTATATCTCAAGATATATACTTTTTTACTCTTTTTTACGAATAAAAGACATGGATTCAATGGACAGATGAGATGACCTGCGCAACGGTTTCCTCAAATTCAGTGGGTTCAGCATCCTTATCCTTATGAATCTTCTTCCTTGAAGTGTACATCTTCAGAAATCTAAGTATTGACAACCGAGAAAAGTTATTCCATTTGAAAGACAGACAACATTTACTACAGTAAAAGAGGCTGAAGGAACTTTCTAGAACATATGACAATAATCAACTGGTTTTCAACTAGTCTGTCTTCAAGTTTTCAAGAAATAAAAATCTCTCACCAACTGAACATCTAGAATTCTTGAATAATTTGATATACAGTGATCAGAATTGAAAAAAAAAAAAATAAGGCCTGAATCGTTCACTTGAGCTATTGCCGAGTGTTTGTTTGGTGCAACTTAAAAACCTATGTGAATCCAGCTTACATGATGTGGAGTTACAATGCTCATATGTTTGGCAACTCACAAAAAGACTCTTTGTGCGAATGGGGAAATAAGCAAAACGTCTAATAATTGGGAATCGCGTAGATTGAGATGTCCAAAATGCTTGTCTTACATACAATCATATTCATAACTACCAATATATGTAATACAACACATAATTGTTTAAAGATGCTATTTTTTTCATTATAAATAAAAATGAGCTTTAAGTGGTCCGAAAAAGACTATTTAATCGTACACATAACATACAAATCAACTTTTCTCTACATTGAAAATATTAGAAAATTATCTGATAAACTGCTTTCAAACAAGCCATAGATAGTGCCTCTCTTCCATGGTATAGCGGAGCTAGAACCAGAATAGGTTATGAAAAAAAAGCATTTTTTTTGTATATACAAGATTCATGATACATCACAGTGGTTCGTGAGGGAGCAAATACAATTCATTTGCATGGAGGTGCACAATTGATGTTCTGAAAAAGTTGGAAATCAGGGCATTGCCCAATGTAACTATTTTACACACCTAAATCTTAATCAGCTAGACTCTAAAATAGAGGTTGTGATATGGAGAATGGTCATACCAGATGCCATAAACATAAAAAAGAACCAGGGATGAACAATATTCTCCTAGTTAAATGGCGCACTTAGCAGACCCCCTGAATTTTAGGGGATTAAATAGTATTAGCTACATGGAACAGTTACCCTACCCTTAATTCCCAAATTAAGGAAAGCCAGGCATTAAGGGGAATTGTTGCGAGTAAGTTAACAACATATGATAATCGGTTCAAACAAGCTTTATTGAAAGTAAGAAATGAACCAGCTGAAAAGCTCATCTTAAGGGCACTACCACCAAGCACCTATAGGTGACTATCATGAAATTTAGGAGTTAATTTTAGGAGATGCTCAAAACAGTGCCCAGCAAGTAAATTTGTGAACTTTTCTCATTTAATACCCGTACGTACGCATAATTGAAAAAAACTACCATTTTCCGAAGGATATGGAACCTAATGAAAAAAATGCTTATTTTCGAGCATCCCGTGTGATAAACTAATAATTCACATTTTTTAACCGTTATCACGTTTTTAACTTCTACAAAAACTATTTGAAAAAAAAAAGAAATAATATATCTTTAACCATTTTCTTTTTATTTACTTATTTATTTAGAAAAGTAGTTTCGCACAAAAAATCGTATTAATCCCGTCAGTACATTAAAATGTTTATTTTTCGCCCCATAGCATACCCATGCACCGGTATACCTAACAACATTCAATCATCTAAATTTTTTTTTTGGGGGAGCTTATAATTGGGAATTTCCCATAATCCATCTATTTTAGAGTTTTAGGGATTAAAATTTAGTGGATGAGAAAGATACATACTAGTGAGGATGCCCTCAAACAAGCGAATTAGAAAGTAAGAACTGCCAACCAAAAACCTCAATAACAATCTGATATATACACCAATTTGGTGTTTATGTATACATACATTTTGCCTGTAAGTATTCGATCTCAAAATATTTCTAGCAAAGTGATAAAGAAATACGAGAAAATAGAAAGAACTCAACAGACAAAAACGCGATACAAGGTAACCTATTAGTTGTAGGGAAAGAGAGAGAGGTACCTTGTCCACCGAAGCTCCCGCTATCTATCGATCGAGAGAGAGAGAGAGAGGGAGAGAGAGAGACGACTGAGAGATAGGATTTAAAGGAAGAAGATGATATTGCCCTATTTTGGACGGTGGAGATTAGATTTGATGGTGAATAGATTAATGGGCCGCCATGGGTCTTGGCCCAATTAAACTTTTGGGCTTTTGCTCTTTTTAATTGACAAACAAGAAAAATAATAATAGCAATAATAATATTAACACAAGTAAGAGCACTCACATCAGTTTTGTTAAATAAAATTGCTAAAATAGTTCGAAAAACTCATTTTTCTATTTTACCCATTCTCCATTTGTGTATGTCATGTATTAGATTAGTTATTTCACATAATGAATATAATTTTAATTATATTTTATATTTTTATTTATGTGGATAATAATTACATCTAAATTTAATATTGATTGCTAAATATTATTTTTTCAAAATATTTTATACAAAATAGTTAAATATGTATGTTAATATGGATATCATTTTGAAGTATGTTTCACTAGCTATTATATGGTGTATAATAAACAAAAATATATTTGATGAATTTAAAGTTATAATCTTTAATTAAAAAAAAAGAGGAAAATAAAAAGGAATTACAAAATAAGAATAGAAAGATGGGAAAAAGTTTAGCAATGCTATAGTGACTTGCTAAATTTAGCAATGAAGATAGCTAATAGGTAAATTAGCCATTAATTTAGCTAAATTGATGTATAAGTATGTTTTAATTTTTTATCATTTTGTTAGTTATTTGCTGTGAATGCTCTTAGTAGACTCTTTATTTTGCAACCAAAATTTTGGAATTGCTTTTCGTTTGTAGAGATCTTTGGAGAGAAAATCTTGTAATTTAGACATTTGGAGTAATAGAAATAAATAACATAAAATAGTACTAAATGTTTAATATTATTTAAAAACACTTCATTCTTCTTTTAAATTTGTAAACAAATATGTGCTAATAATGTTTTGTTTTTATTTTTAATTTTTTTTTAGAAGCAAACTGTAAAAAAGATAGGAAAAAAAAAATAAAAACAGAAAAATTTATCAAATATTGCCTCACCAATCCCTTTGAAATCATTGAATTGATTCATATGGTTTCATATTTTCACTGTTTACTTTTTTGTAATATAGGTTTGCGTCCAGTCACGTAGTGTACTTTGAGTAAATGTTCCTGTGAATTATGACCAATACCATATCAGCCTTAATCTAATAGTTAGAAGTTTGGCATTAACAACTGATTATTTTATAAAGAGTCTACTAGGAGAATTTTGACAAATTTGGTGTATATATACTATAGTATAACATTAACTTGTACTTGAATATATAGAATGGGGATTAGGTATCGATGCTTTATAATTTTGGATAATTTGCTATCTTGTACCTAAAAAATAGCCAGGCCAAGAACATAATAATAAAAGAATAATAGATCATTCGGAGGACTTTTGTCATGTTTTGTTTAGAGTTAAATAGTCCGCAAAATTCTTTATTCCATTATAGAATAGTACTATTTGACCGTTGTAGTACCTATAGGGTCTTGGAAAATTAATCATTTATTTTTTTGGCACTTTTTATAAATTTTTATTGGCTGATCAATCACTACCATTTTTATTCTTTAGTATGTTGCGGTTTAGCTGTAAATACGCGTCAAATTCTATATAGCGACTTTAGAGCCATTCGAGAAGTAGCAGATCGAAAGTTTTCTGGCAGGGTCCGAGTCTATTTGTCTTATGCACGAGGCTAGGATATTTTTTTCCCTGAATTACATGTATAATTTTTTTTTTAAAAAAAAAATTAGTGGCGTAACAATGTAATGAATGAATTAGATTTCTACTTAATTTGAAGAAGAATTCCGGTCCGGGCATGAAAGGAAAAAAAAAAAAAAAAAAAAACAAAAAACAAAAGTGTGAATTGTCCTCGTATAGTTTTAAATTGGGCCAAACCGAAGTTTTTTTTTTTGGAAATGGGCCAAACCGAAGTTACAAAACCAATTCCTTCAATTTTGTTTTTTTTATTATACTTCATCAACTAATACAAAAGGCCCAAAGCATTAGGAGTAGGACTGTTTATAGTTCTATTCGGATTAAATTCGAACCAAAATTCAAAATTCTGAAAACCCGAATCAGTTTTTTTTTTTAGTCAAACCCAAACCAAAATTTCCACTAACCCGAACCGAAACCAAACCGAGAAAGATTGGACCGAATCCGAAATCAAAACCGAACCCGAATCGTCATTAAAAACCGTCATTAACCCGAATCCGAACTTTCATTAAAAACTCTCATTATGTCATAATTATATTTTTTTAATTTAGTATTTAATAATTTCGGGTTTCGGGTTTAAACCCAAAATTTTTTAGAAAAACTGAACCCGAAATTTCACAA
>MKEJ01103113.1:0-11082 GCA_001753735.1 Embelia ribes | reverse complement strand
CTTTTAAGCTGCAACCAAACAAACACAAAAGTTGCACTTCTTTTTTGTTCGTAGAATTTGTTTCCTTCTAGAAAAGATAGAACTGGATGTATCATGTTTTTAAGAAAAAAATCTAATATTTTGCTTAAAACTTACCAAAAAAAGCACCATGATTCATATAAATTATTGGACGAATAACGTGAGTTCCTGCCAAGCTCGGCTCAATAATAGAGATTAAATTCATTGATTATTATGCTTTATGGACGATTAATGGATAACTCATGGTTATTGGACTTCTAGTTTATAAATTAGTTCTAATGGGCCTATGTTAGCAAATAAAGCATCTGGCTTGTCTATTTGCTTTGGATTTTTCTCATCAATTTTTAAAAGGTTAACGGTTTAGTACCATTATTAAAAGCTAAAACTATTCTTTGTGAGATAGAAACGAAATGGTTATTAACAATTTACTTTTATTTTTTCAATCTTGGCCGATGGATACGAGATTATTAATGAAGAACTGGAGACTTTACTTAAGGGGAAGAAAATTCATAATCGATTCTAAAATGTATAGTCTAATTGGTACTTACAAGCAGTAAATCAACGTTTCCTTTTTGTCTTTCCAATAAACGAGCTATAAATTGATCTTTTGCACGATTCAATACTTAGGAGTCGATATTGCTTATGCCATATAATTGTAAATGTCAGCTTGTTGTAGTGCCTTAGTCGAACTCTATAATCAGATACAAATGGTAGAAGACTGCTAACATTTAGTTGCTATCATGTCCTAAATCCCGAGAATATGGGGACATGAAAAAAAAAAAGAAAAAAAAAAAGAAAAGAAATAAAAAGAAAATGAAGAAAGGAAAAGGATAATATATTTACATCGACGCCATTCTCGCCGCAATACATACAACACAATCGCTTTAACAAAGCGATAATTCACATTATGCTTATAGCTACACCACTCCACATCAACATTTATTATCAACTACACTTTACATAAAAGACCAACACTAACAATAAAAATAAAGTATAAGCAACAACTTTATAATCAGAATAAACAACCATGGTTACATACACTACTTCAAGCTAAGTATTTGACAAAAATAAACAAAAAAAGGTATACATATTTTATTCTCCTTGAATACAAAATACAATAATATATCTAAGCCTTTGCAAACCACTACTACAAAATACAATATCAACTCTACGCCATCGGCAATGCACTATTACAACAAAAATATATATAATGAGCATCCAAGCATCTAGGGATGCTCTACTTCTGCCTCCGCACCTACAAAACCAAGTATAGAAAGAAATGCATAGAAATTTTGTGGTTAGATGATCAGTTCCGAGGTAAAAATGAGACTATGTAGTATATATGACATGTATAAGCATGTTACAATAAATAAAGTAGGTAAACAATGCCTATGAATGCTATATGAGTCATTAATGCTACACACGTAAAAACTACGACACAAGCTACACAAACTTCGCCCACGCACATCGCCTACGACTCAAGCTATTAAGTTGGGACTATTATCTCTTCGCATGTTATAAAGGTGGCTACTCCGCATGCTTTACAATGACCCACCACTCACATTGGGATGCGATCAAAGCCTGACTTACATGCTACTTCGCAAGCTTCCCAACTTTCATGGTAAGGTTTTAGGTTTTATTGCCTCTCCGCATTTTATAAAGGTCGACGCGTTGTCCTGAAAAGAAAGGAAAAATAACTCAATTCTGCACAACACATGCTTTAAATGATAATAAAGAGTTATTTGCAAATTTAAACCACACCTTCACTTTTCAACGCCTTAAAAACCATGTTTTTAAATGTGAAGTTATACCACGCCTATACATAAATGATATGCTTCGCAATAAACATGATAATTATACTACGCAAGTTAATAAAACAAATTATCATGTTAGAAAGCTTCATATAACTATGCTAATCAAACATACATTGCAAGACGTACACACGTCAATATACGGTCGGAATCTCAATTTTATATTAAAGCTCATAGTCTACCGTATCTCAAACGCACTAAAACAAGCTCTCAAAAGTCTACACCAAAAACTCCCAAATTGCCTCCTCTTGACCTCTTGGTTTGATCTTGTTGGAATTTCATGAATTTTAAAGCTTTCGATCAAGAAATTTTAGAGCTAATTTCAAATGGGACCCACTTGAATTTTTTAGGTATTCTCGAGTGGGACCCGAAGGGTTCCAAATATACATGAATCCAATTAGCCACTCAGTAAAACTCATGAATATAGTGAATTAAAATAGAGTTAAAAGTTGGAGATTGAAAGAGGGTTTTTTAAAGTTTCAAAAAAACTTATGAGCATCAAATTTTAGGCAATAATATCATCGAGATATACACACTCATTTTGGTGGATGTTTGGTGGAAATGAAAAGGGAACACATAGACTATTAAGTTATGTGTTTAGTTGTCCAAATCGATGAACGAAATTAAAATAAAATAGTCTCAAAGTGACCTTCCCATTTGATTTAAAATTTTAGTCCCACATCGACCAAGTATGTAAGACTTGATTGAGATATATAACCCAAAAATTGAGTAAGGGTTGGGCACCTTGGGATTTATAATATAGTTAAAAGGGGGGTATTATAATCAAAATAAGTTTGGTCCATTTCGGAAAAAATATTTACACGCGGACCGCCGCCGCCACCGTCCGGCTCAGTGCGGAGCAGTACGGGTCAGCCTAACGATAACTTTTTTAGACCCGGTTGTATTAAATATTATTTAATTAAAAATAATAATTATACATTTATTTATAAATAAATTTATTTAAATGAACCGGTGCAACTATTTGTTCCTGCCCAAAACTCGAAACTTTGCCAACGTTTCAGAAAAGCTCCCAAATTCTGAAACAGTGCAATTCGTACCCTTCGGCATATAAATGATTGTCACTTTTGACAAACGAAAAGGCACTTCTAGGCCTATAAATAAGTACTCGTTTTCAACAAATAAAGTATTCGATTTCAAAACTACTTACACTAAAAAAATATTCTTTGTATTCTCATTAACATAGAGAGTACTGCATCGAGAAAAATTCGATCAGGTTATTAGAGTGCAACACCCTTCCAATAACAGAGAAACAGTTGTATCTTAGGAAACTATCGTCTATTTCTCCATAGCTTGTGAGGGCGAATAGTTTCAAGGATGATATTGTCAAACGATAGACTCTACTGCTGTTAATCAACACTCACCTTTTCTAGAAATTCAGACACCAAGTGTATATTTAGAGGACAAGTAAGCCTTCTAATTTTTCTTTACGGTCCAGTTGTTCATACTGATTATAATTTACTGTTATACTTGATAGTAAATGTATAGAGTTTAAATTGCTTGTTAATATTATTTAGAACAGTAACTAGAACTAATATTACAACATATCTCTATCTCTGCACTTTGGATCAAGGCACACTTATACACGAAGATAATCTACACGAGACAAGAAAGAAGATGTACTAATTTGTTTTGATCAAACCAAAAGCACAAAAAATGAGGATCGAGAAATGAACGAGATAAAAAGTAAAACTTAAGCCAAAATAGAGCAATGGAGATTCCGAATATGTGGTTTTTATTTGTAGACACCTATTTGATCTAGATTAATTGAAGGGAAGAAGATCAAAGATTAGAAATCATCTCCACTCCTTCCCTCTCTTTCTAAATTTTCGTTCAAAAGAGGAAATAATTTTGACAATACATGATATGCTATTTAGTCAAAAAATATTTTTTTCCGTGCTGGTATGTCCAGCGATATGTTCGACAATCCCGAGTTGATTGTCTGACGACTGTCTGATAACGGTCACCCATCGGGGTAAACACTTAGAAATATTTTCAACTTTTGGCTCAAAAAGTCAACCCTAGAGCCTCTTGTTCGGCGGCTTACGGCCCCGTACATGGCATCGGATGCACCAATCTCTGCCAATTTTGACTAAATGTCACACTTCACTTTTATGTATTTAAAATGCATAAAATGCACCATGCCAACAAAACGCTATTCCGCGACAACTACGTCCATTTTACAACATCATACTACGCCTAACACATACAATACAATAGTAATATTAAATGCAATAGTAGTACCATTATTAAAAACAAAAAATTCATTCAAAATTTTGGGACGCTACGGAGATAATTATTGGAAAACTTAAGATTAACTTATTGAAAATTTATAGAAAACTTGTTGGATACCATTTCATAAAAAAATATATAAAAATCAATAAAAAAAATTGTGAGATTGAGTTCTTTTAGTAATTCTATGATAAGATAATTTTTTTTATATTTTTTCTTTTGAAATTTAACTAGTCTGTCCACAACGAGTATTAGAATGTTGATATACAAGTACAAATATTATAATAATTACAAATTTAAGTATAGAACTATACATATTATGCATTCGTTCCTCGTATATTTAATAATCATATCCTAAAAAATTTCAAATCATATCCATATCTCCTTTTTATTCATATATTTTTTGTTTTCATTTTCCTTTACTATTCATGTTTCTGTTTTTAACATTGACAGCTATGATATGGACAAATCTGAGCCCTATATGAAACACTTATGGTTCACATTTTAGTAGTGGGTCCCAAATAAATATTAACTTTGAAAATACTTTCGATTTGTGCCTTTAATTTTATTATTATTATTATTATTTTACGGTCTCGATTTGTCTAAAATCCGTTATAAAATTCTAACAGGTCTACTTGCACCCATTTGGAGAAAAAAAAAAGGAAATGGATTGGAAATATAAAACATTGTACGGAGATAGCAAAGTTATACAATAAAACAAATTTTGACTTATAATTTTGCTACAGTTTTGGAGGATGCACCATAGTCAATCAATTTTATTCTTTATTTGTTGAAAAAAAGAATACTTGTCCTTCATTTAGTGACACCTCAAATATGTCCCAAAAAGGATAAAAAGAGAAAAAGAAAAGTCGCACACACGTTCACAAAATTATTTGACTAGTCACAAGCAGAACAAAAGGCAAATATGAGGCGGAGGTGGCTCTATCTCAGTTTTTGTTGAGTCAGAGTATAAGATAAATTGTAAGTTACGGAAATAAAATTTTATAATAAAATATTATAAAAATATTTTTAGAAAA
Source organism: Embelia ribes (assembly GCA_001753735.1). NCBI lineage: Eukaryota > Viridiplantae > Streptophyta > Magnoliopsida > Ericales > Primulaceae > Embelia > Embelia ribes. The sequence goes on along the minus strand of MKEJ01103113.1, from coordinate 5,966 downwards.
TATACAAAAAGTTTTATTTATATTACTAATATTTTGCCTCCTATTAATATTAGATAATAATAATATTAGAGATCATTGATTTCAAAGATAAGCATCCACGTGGCACTCTTGTTACAGGCCCTGGACTTTTTTATGAACTCTAGGATGTGAAGGTAGTAAAATAAGCATTTTTACTTATATATATTTTCATTAAATATATTTTTAAAAGCAAAAAAGACTTTTCATATTTTCAACTAAAGATGTTTTGTTAAAATAAAAAAAAAATTAAATGTTCTAATCATTATAACTAATATTTTTTTTATTCGAGTGAAAATTCTAATAAGTCTATTAATTTGGCATAAAGAAAATATTTAATAGAAGTGCTCATAGCCAAGCCCATTCTTCTTGGCCATAAGCCATGGATTCCTCTCATGGCCCGGAGAAAATATTTCTTTCTATTTAAACCTGTCTATTTGCTGCTCTGTTTTATTAATTTGGATTCACACTGTCCGACTCGTATTGTTTTTACTCGTTATGATAGACACACTGCTTGTACAATGATTGAATCTCAACAATTGTTAAAAATATAAAAATAAACATTGTGTGTCTATATTACAGATTTTGTTTGTAAAATATATTAGTGAAACTTTTTTAAAAATAAATACAAAAAGTATTTTCAATTTCTAATTTACATGTCAGATGTAAGGTGGACTTGTAAGTTATTAAATAGAGAAACAATACCAAAACTAGAGGAGAAACAGATGAGGGTTTTATGCCCCCAAGTTATTAAATGATAAATTTTAGCGGATAATATCTTTACCTTATCTCCTTATTTATGCAAATAAATTACTGTAATCAATTGGAGTTATTTGGGATGATTGAGTTACCAAGCTTGTATCCTAGGCACTATTAAATAATTGATTGATTGTATCTTTCATTGGGCCAATCATAGGATTGGATCATTAGGCCGTGATGGTACAACGAAATATTTCACAAAATTGGGGGCAAAGCCAGGGACAACGAGTTAGATAGGGACAAGCTAGCAAGGAACCTCCACCGAAATGCACACATTGCAACAAATTGGGCCACACACAAAATGAAAGTTTCAAACTTCATGGGTTCCCTCTGGGTTGGCCTGAAAAAAAAAAACAAAAAAAACAAATAAGGCTAGCAAACATGGCTCATGTTCAAGATTCCTTGTAATGGCCCAAATCTATTTCTGGATCTAACAGCTCCTCATGGAGCCCACCAGTTGTGCCAAACCTGAGAGAAAGCATTTGGGCCTCTACAACTGAAGCCCTAGCCCAGTTCAGGGGCCCACTATCATATCCTAACCTCGCCCAGACAATGGGCCAAATATCCTTACCGGGTCCAACTATGCCATTAAATTGGCAAGCTCCACCAGGCTAGAATCCAATCCAGCAGGCCCAAACCGTACAACTATGGCACCAGTCCAGCAATATGGTTTAGCCCAGTATACATCTGCAATCAGGCGAGTCTAAAACCTTTGGTAATTGGTCTGCGGTACCATCCGAAAAATACAATGGTAATGTTAACTTTAATTACTACATATGGATTATTGATAACGGGGCACCCGATTATATAATTGGTGTCATATCTTTATTTTCTACCTATAGTTCAATTTCCTCTCATTTACCAGTGAATGTGTCCTCAAGCACAGCACATCAAGTTACTCACATAAGTTATGTACATATTAATTCTTCACTTATTTTACATTATGTCTTGTTTATACCGTCTTTTTGTTCCAACCTTTTATCAGTTCAAAAACTTACTTCTGACATGCACTGTTTGGTAATATTTTCTCCTTCTGTTTGTGTCATACAGGACCACATATTGAGGACTATGATTGGAGCAGGTGATGCGCGTAATGGAATTTACTACCTTTGAGTGGCCTTCGCCCAAGCTTTAACCTCTCAGCAAAATAGTAATGTTTCCCTTTGGTATCGTAGATTAGGCTACCCTTCCGTTAGTTGTTTATCTAATTTTATTTCTTGTCCTTCAAATAAATTAGTATGTGAAGTGTATCAAAAGGAATAATATGTTCGGTTACCATTTTAGTCGAATATTAATAAAAGTTGTTTTGCATTCTAACGTATGCATTGTGATATTTGGGGAGGTTATCATATTACATCTACGTCAGGTGATCGTTATTTTCTTACTTTGGTGGATGAGTTTACTCGCTTTACTTTGGTATTTTTTATGGCTAATAAGTCAAATACTTTGGGCAAGATCAAAATTTTCTTTAACATGATTAATACTCAATTTAATACCAAAATACGCATTTTTCGTACAGATAATGGACATGAGTTTACGGGAGGACCAGCTCAAGAGTTTTTTTAAAAAAATGGCATCTTACATGAATGCACGTTAGTTGAAACCCCACAAGAAAATGGAATAGCAGAACGTAAGCATCGTCATATTCTTAATGTTGCACGATGTTTACGCTTCGAAGCTAATCTTTCAATTACTTTTTGGGGTGAATACATATTAACTGTTGTTTTTTTAATAAATTGCACCCCTTCCCAGATTTTTCAAAATGCTACTCCTTTTGAACGCTTGTATAACCAACAACCACCCTATGATTCGTTTTACATTTTTGGTTGTCTGTGTTACGCTCAAACATTAAAACAAGGTCGTGGTAAATTTGCACCACGTGCCTCACGTGAATTGTAATGTACAAAAATATAATTTTTATGATAAAAGAGGTATTTTTGAAATATAAAAATAGACATTATTTTATGGACTCCGGCTTTATATATAAAAGATGGATTTTTGGCCACTGTAGGGCTCTTGTCGGCTTGTTTGACTGCAGTATTTAAATTCAAACTCATTTGTTTTTTATTTTCATTAAAAGATGAATAGCATTCAATTTTTATTTAGAATTTATTTATTATTTTTGCATAAAAATATTATAAGTTTTAAGTTGGATTCATTTATCTTTTTTCTCACGCAAAACAAATAATTTTTTCCCTTAAAAGTTACAATCAGGCGAACTAATATGTCACTCCAAATTAATTGAAGTTCACGCATATTATCCCCATATATTTCATTTTTATGTTGCTGGATTTTCTATTTTTCTGTTTTATCTATTTAAGATTTGCTCAATTTGATTGAAAATATTGGATTTTGCTGATTGATTTCTGCGGTTAGAATTTCCCCCCTTAAATTTCACTTCTTCGGGTTCAAGTTCGAATTTTAGGTTTAATTCGGCTTGGTTTTAGTTTTATATATTTTTTAATAGGATAATTCAGATATTAAAATTCGCTGGTAAAACCCGAACCGAAACGAAGCTCACCCCTAATTTTAAGAACTACAAATATTTTCTCGTCTCGAGAAAATTAAAAGTTAATTGGATAACTTGAAATTCATTTAGGGAAATTCAAAAGGCAAAACAATTAATAAATGACAAAAGGATAGTAATAGGTGGACCCTGAAAAGAGGGATTAAAGTTTTATACATCAATTTGAAAAGACAATTAATATATATAAATATTATCTTAACAGATTCTCTAAAATACGTAAAAAATTGGACTCTATTTGTATTTTATAGAATCTCTATTTTTTTATTTTCTGCATCATATTATCTATTATATTTCTTACTTGACTAAAATATTATTTTTTAAGTCTTACTCTATTATTTATTTTAAAATTTTACAAATACAATACAATATATAATTATTTAGAAATAAGCTCGGTGAAAGCAAGCTGCATATATATGGTGGTGGGTCCGATGATTATAACATAATTATTATTTTATATTTAATAAATTGAATAGTTATTTCTCAAATTTAGGTAACCAAACACTCAATTACCTATTTTAGGAAACCACTAGGTAATATGAAGTGGAGTGAAAAAAAAAATGATATTACCTAGTTTTCATTCTCCAAAATAGAAAAATAACCTCATTTTAAGGAATGTGATGCAAATGCTCTCATTTCATCCGGAAGCAAAAACTTACAATGAGATTGAAGCATGTACTTCTAGTGTACCATTTTATGGGCTCGTTTGGCTACATTTTAAAAGTAAAATTTTTTTTTTTTGTTAGATATGAAAAAATATACTTTTAAATATTACTTATAAATATATAGTATTGTTTAGTCAACGTTGAAAAAAGTATACTTTTGACAAAAATATATTGTTTGGTAAAATCTGATTACTTCTTTCTTTAAAAAAGACTATAATGCCCTTATATGCATTTTAACTTTCAATTCCTTAGATGCATATTTATTGCTTCTTTTATTTAACAACAATTTAATTTGACACTCAAAGTAGACAGTGCAAATATGTTGGTATCCTATTTATAATTTAAATTAATTTTTGTGACAAACTTTTGTTAAAGTGCTTTAAACATTAAAGTTTTTTCAACATAGAAATTGTTTGGATGACTGATAACAAATTTTAAAAAAATATTCTAAGATAAATCCATACTGACATAAAATGTGGATAAATAAATAAAAAGTTTTTGACTTATATTAAATAAATATAAAATTAAGGAAGAGATCAAGAACTTAATGAAAATACACAACTATCAGTTATTTCTTCTACTATTTCTCATATTCCAACAAATGCGATCTCGTATTTCATTCCTATAAATTTTCATATACTCATCATCACCAATAACGTTGTCGTCATCTTGCATGATATTTTCTGAAGTTGAACTCACATTCTCTTTTGTGTACCCATTTAGCATTGTAGAGTCATATTTCGGATCAGGGAAAGTTATATTGTGTTTGCAAATAAAGTTATGTAATCCCATTGAGCCTCCGATCACTACAATTTATTTTCTAAATAGTAAGGAGGCATATTTCTCAAATACCCCATCGCATTTTCCAAATTCCAAATGTTCTTTCTATAATGCTTCTCCACGATAAATGTATATGATTAAACATCTTGTTAGCATTACGTGGGGGTTCACCCTGACGAAAAACTTCTTGATGGTATTTTTCACCTTTGTATGGTGCAAGAAAACCTTTGGATTGGGATAATCAATGCCAATGCTACTCAATGCCAATGCTATCGAAAACCAACACAACTACCAAATATTACTCATGCGACTCGACAACACACACTACTAGCACTAGCAACACAACTACATACAAGCAAACAATAGCAACACTCTCATCCCGCCTATCCTCAAGCCACCAAGGTTTATCTAACCTAGTTATGCTTTGATACCAACCCATCGCACCCCAAAATCCTGAATGACCCGGGGACGCGATCCTGATCCGTTTTTAAAGAAATGGAAATGAAAAATATAAATAATTGGAAAGAAAAAAAAAAGAAAATGGGATATCATCTAATTCACTTCTTTCGTATTCTTATTTAACAACACAACCAATATTAGAGTACGCGAAAAAGAAATCTATACTATATCCTGCATACGACCTTTATATAAAATTAAAATATATACTTAGTGTACATATGACCTGTATATTAACTCAGTTAAACTCTATGTTTACATCATAATAGAATAAGCTGCATGCTTAAACCAACTCCATAATTTATATTACATCTTGTTCTTGCCTAATACAATTCTAGCCACTTATGGCAACAACAAGAAGTAATGCAAAAGATACATCTACAATGCCAGTATACTATGCCTCAAAAATAGATACAACATGAATGAAGAGGCTACAATACCAAAATAGCTATATCTCTAATAGCTCCAAAAAAGGTATATACAAGCATCTGTGAGAGGCCTCAACGAGGTTCATCACCCATCTCCACACCTATAACACAGTTTATGATACAATATGGAAAAGAAATGTATGCGAGTTATATTACTAAATAATACGATAAATGTGATGCTATGTGGTACCAATATGTGTAATATGCAATAGACATTAGTGCATGCGATGTAATGTCTATGCAATGCAACCCGACACTGTCCGATGTCGTGCCCCCGAATCCCAAGCACCCAGAACCCGGAGGTGCGATTGTGAAATACAACACACAACCATAACCACA
>MKEJ01103087.1:0-12339 GCA_001753735.1 Embelia ribes | reverse complement strand
CTCAAAATATATATTCTAAGGTTATTATATAGTACTTCCTTGTACGTGCCAACTATCATAAGATCACGGTGTCTCGTTTTAACCTGATAACAATACTAAACTTCAAACTCATGCTACGTTCTATATTAATATAATATCTCTTCTTACTTCGATACTTCTAGTATCATGCTCTAACTTCATACTTCATTCGATAATACTTCATATACTTCTACCATGATGCAATAATAATAGTATATACTTTGATAATATTATAATATAATTACTTGGAATTTTTGGGGCATTACACCGCTATGTTCACAATACACCATATAATAATATTATAATATAATTACTAATAGTATTATTAAAGCAAAAAATTCATTCGAAATTCCTTGGAAATTGCAAGCTAACAACTCCTTTTCAGTCGTGGCCTAGTTTACTTGGGCATAATTAAGAGTACAACTTGATTAGTAAATTATGTGAGCCTTCTTATCTTTATGCTGCCCTAAGACTTCCCGAACCGGATAATCGCTCACATCACACATAAAGTGAAAGGGTAAAGGTCAATCTAGGGGCTATATAATAGGAGCACATATCAATAGCTTTTTCCTGATACTCAGGCATCCACTCGAAAGTGACATCGGCAGAAAGGAGTTGACACAAAAGTCTAGATATAATATTAAAAGACTGAATAAATCGTTGATAAAAACTAGCACGTACCAAAATTGATTTTGCGCCCTTCAACAAAATGGAAGGCGAAAGCTTTTGAATAAACTCAATATTAGTTAAGTCCACCTCTATCCCTTTTGATAAGACTATGTGTGCAAGGAATCTAAGAATCTCAAGCATGCAAAATTATTAAGAAAATATTATTTTTCTTTACACAAAACCGAAATCCAAAGCTACTCGTGATGCAGATTATACGCATGCACAATGCACAACAACATTACACATATATTTACTTAATACATATTATTTGGTTGACAAAGTGAGCCTTCAAATACAAACATTGTTTTATGAAAAAGGGCTCATATGTTTACAAAACATGTTCTTGAAACATGATTACATAATGACCATGCTGACTATTCCGCCTGCTACTACATCCTTTGACACCTTATGCATCTGTTGTTGTCTTTCCCTTATCTGCCAGTTGATAAACAAGCATACAGGATTAGTTGACGAACAATATTTACTAAATTAATTAAATTATAGAAAAGATACAAAACACAATGCCATAGAATTCCATACATCTCATAAAATATACTTAAGCAACTCATATTTAGGGTGTAATATTGTAACATCCCAAAAACTTTTGGATAAATTTTTCGCTTTATAAATAATATTATTACATGAGTCGTAATATTATTATTTATTCCCTATCATGGTATTCGTTGTTGGAGATTCATATTCGAAGTAGGGGAGTACGTGATAGGGTCTGTCGGAAGATGTGTTATAAAGTGTACGGGGAGATTTATACATCTAAATGCTATTTTGAAGTTTCTAAACACTCCTATTAGAATCTATGAAGATTACGAGTTTTTTGAAAGTTTTCGGCTCGAAGTGTGAGCACATAAAAATCTAGTGACTTCAATCGATCCAACTACAGTTAGATGGATCCAAAAACTATAATCGATCGATCTAAGTACGATTCAATCGATCTAACTGGTCGTGGATTGAACGTAAAGTGTTGACTCAAACACTTCTTCTTCATTTTCTTTTTAACAAAACCGGAAATTCCAAAGCCCATCTGACTAACAAATCCATTCATCCGGTTTAATATTAAATAGTTTTAAATGACTTGGCATATAGTTATGGTTTTGTCTTTGCAATGTGTGGTTGAAGTTGCGGCATTTGTAGAAATGAATAGTTCATATAATATTTGGAGATGACAGGAAAAATATGTATTAATATTTTCTTGTTCTGAGTGGACTTTCGAAGTTTTAAGGCAATTCTATTGGCATCTATTATTTTACTTTTGACATCTCATTTAAAGTTTAATTCAAATTACTATTAACACTACATCTAATAACTATTAACACCCCACACAATTTATTTTTTAAAATATATAACATTAATGAAAGTATGTTACAAATATAAAAATATAAAAATTCAAAAAAAATATTACTTTTACAAAGCCGAAACCAGTTTCACAAAATCAAAATTAATTTCCAAAATAGGCATGCTTTCATCTTCATGGCAACGTCAAAATATTTTAAAATATTGTTCTTAACATTTAAAATATCTGATACTATGAACACATCTCACTAACATCTTTAATACTATGAACACATCTCACTAGAGGGAGTGTATTTTGATTGATGAAATTAGTATTTACAGGAAGAAAGTGATGTGTGGTGCTAAAAGTAATTGTGTGATATCAATAGAAAAATTAAATCCAATTTTATTAGTGCGGTACCAATAACATTAATAATATAAGATAGAAGGGTGTTAATAGTAATGTGGTGCAACAGGTAAAATAATGGGTGCTAATAGAATTGTCCAAGTTTTACTAGTTAATATAACGATAAATTACACTTTGCCCCATGAGGTTTCTGACAATTATAAAATACCCCCCGAGTTCTCTAAATTTACAGTCCCCCCTTAAGATTTTATGTCCATTTTTCTTTACCCTTGAAGTTTTTGGAGTACAGTGATGGCTAAATGCCCAAAATACCCCTAAAATTAACGCAGAGTCTTGCAAATCCTCTAATAATACATGAAATAAAAAAGACTCACTATAGTAACATTAATTATTGTAAGGGCTTTTATCTTTTTTGGTCTATAAAATGACAAATAAGCACCACAGTTTTTGCACCTACATGTAAGTATGAGTGGACAGTTTGAGATATTTGAATGATTTATATTATAATTTTTAAAAACAAAATTTTTTCGCTTAATTATATGTATATAAAAGTATATAACCTTTTCTATCGATAAGGATAGGTGTGAAAGTCTTTTTCATTTTTCCAAAAAATTATATTCAAAATTAATAACAAAAACCAAGAAAGGGAGAGGCAATTTCGCCTTTGCCTATACTAGACAAACTTTTATTTTGATTTGAAAGGAAGTTGTAATTTCATATATCTCATGGGGTATTATGAAATTTTCAAAAATCTCATGGGGGCAAAGTGTAATTTACCTTTATTTTTTTACATAAAAATATAAATGTGAACCTTTCATTTTTTTTGGGTACCTTTTCTTTCACATTATAAGATTTCGGTATTGACTGTTTATGAGTACTCCCATGCTATTGAAAATTATTAATTGCTATTAATGGACGATAATAATTTGGAATTTTTAGAGTAAGAGTTTGTGAATATAAATCTTTATTTTGGAAATCGATCATGTAGATTTTTGGTGATTGAAAAATTGACAATTGTTTATTTAGGTTCACCATTGGGCATCAAGATTTTTATTTCAATATTCCTTATTATTTTATTTGCAATTTTACTCTTGTATTTATTTGAGATTAATATTACTTGTATATATATGAAGTGATTTTTTGTTGTATTCTCTCTATTAATTAGTAGATTAATTATGTGTGTATACAATCCCATTGATTTTTTATTCTCCGATTTGGAGGAATTTTTCCACGTTATATCGTTATATTTTGGTCGTATTTTTTATTATTTGGTTTCAATTTTTATTCACGCTGCCTCCACATGTTTACCTATGATACAGGAACGATCTAGTCAAGTTTGATTTTTCTATTATGTATTACTCGACAACATAGTGGCGTTTGGTTCCCAACATTCTCAATAAATTGCAATATAATTTTTGTGTACCTTTAATACGGTAATTAATAGTGACTATTTAAGTAGGAAGAATATTCTATGAATTCAATCAGATGAAGTATATATAAATTCTCATAGTATGAAATTTTGTGTTGGATAAAAATCACTACATTTTATGTTTTTATTTCAAAGTTCAAAACAATATATTAGGATCTGATAAATTACTAATATATATATATGCTGTTGTATACAAGTGCTTGAACAATAGATTTTTGAATTTATATTTATTTTGAGGTAGTGAAAAAATTAATAGGGAGAAACAAATGATAAACTCTACTACAAAAATATGGCGTGATTTGGATATTATGTAAAAGTTATTTGTTATCTGATTATCAAAATATAAAATAAAAATTAATAGTAGTAATTTGTTATCATGAGGAAATAGTTTTAGCTTGCATTTTCATATATAAATAATGGTTGTGGAATTAGACTACTGGAAGAGTTCATATTTTTATCCCTCATCGTGTCACTCTTATATGTCCCTTAATGTAGCCAAAATTTTAATAAAATTAATTTTTTAAAAGTACATATAACTCTTAATACCATAACACATATTTCAAATACGAAAACATAACTATTTAATATTGTAATTATATAATTTTTTATATTTTCAACGTATTAACTCTATTATTTCAGTGTTTCCCGATATAAGATTTAATATTTTCTAAATGTGTAATAGTATTTAAAATTATTTATACTCGTTGAAATTTAATTTAAAAAAATATTTAATAAAAAAAATTAAAGGGGCAAAGAGAGGACGTGTCCTTTAACATGTGATATGTCACATTAAGACAATTGTTTTCTCTCCGGAGTACCCCCCAGAAATATATGATAATCAAAAACATTTTTTATGCAAATAATTCCAAAGAATTGCAAAATAAGTCCCCCTTCTTGCTTAAGTTCTACAATGAAGACTTCCAACTTAGACCCAGTTACAAATCATTCACTCACGGATAATACTTATGTGACTTTGGAAAATAAAAATGTTAAGCACTAGGGTTTTGATTACAAAAGAATTAACAGATCTTATGCTATATATGATTGATTTTTTTTCCTTTTCTTTAGTGTTTTTACTTAACAAATTGTCCCGAATATTTTAGATAATAAATAAATAAAAAGGGGCCATATAAATGATGTCATCCATTATAGACAAATTGTTTATTTCCTTTTCCCCACATGTGCGTTACTGTCCCCTACCGTGTACGCATCAATTTACTAAAAAGTCGCGTCCTTATAGTCAGCGCCAATATTTTAATTCATTAATAGACGGATATTTAGAAAACTCTTAACATAGCTCCTGCACCTAACAAATAATTTTATTTAGTTGAACTTTTTTAAATAAAAGAAAATTAATTTTCTTTTAAGAACTTTTTTTTTAACTTTTCAAGGACAAAATATTGAAAATATGTCAAAAGCTAGGCTGAACTATTAAGCTAAATATTTGTGTTTAAAATCTGTAAAAAAAAAAAAACAAAGGAAAAAAGGCCAAGTCTCTGCTGTGATCTGGTGGAACATATTTGTATCTTGTGTTTTTATTTGTTATTTCACATTCTGTTCTTGTTGCCATTTTCTCTCTAATAAAAACATAAGACGTGACTGGTAAAATATTTTTATTACAATAATAATTATGAGTCTGAAATATTTCTATGAACACTGAAAGTTATAAACACGGTATTATCAATTTAATTATTTGATTAGATACCTAATCTTTCAACCTGATGAATCAAATCACGAAATAGTAATTGCTGGATACCCCATTGTATTCAGATATTGATTACTTAAAAAAAAAAATTAAGAGTATTGAAAATATAATTGCTTTTATTGTCTTTTATTTTGTGTACGTTTCATTGTACGAAAATAAAATAAAAATGTATTTTAATGTTTTATTGTTAGTTTATATAACTTGTAATTATAAAAAGAAAGTGGAACATACTAAAGTGAGCCTTGCAATTAAGCTGAGAAAATGCACACAAATATGTTTTTCATGTTACAAAATAAAAATAAAATTAAAATGTTCAGTGAATTTGTAAATGATGTACATTTGAAGTACTAAAAAGGCGGTAAATCTACATATCTAATATGTGTTATAGCCTTTTATAGATTTATTATTATTTATGTTGTATTGGGTTTGGTTCGATTCCCTGGTTTGGAATGCAAATTGAACGAGATCCCTGCCAGTAATTGATTTTTCGTTGAAGAAAAATGGGATCGACGTGAGCAAAAGGATTACTAAAAATTTATTTTTGTATTTTCGTTATGCTTTTGAATCGTATTAATCCAATTACACATTCGACCGGTTTGCTGTTTGAGCACAGACTTCCATATTATCTTTCACAATTTTTGTTGGTTAAAACATTAAAAATTGTATTTACTCAGTCCTAGCCACTTATACAACCAATTAATTTCTCCCTTGACCATAATGCCAAAAAAAACATATATATGTGAATAGTCAAAACGAAAATAAGCAAACAACAATTACATGTGTATTAAGAAATAAAAAATACCACGATATTTTTTTAACGACATTCACGCACTTTTAAGGACTATGTCCTCGGTAATTTATTTCATTATAATATAAATACAATTATAATGAATAAATAAACCCCACACAATACCACAAAGAATCCTCCAATTCAATGTTGTGTGAAACCGTGTAATGCTTGAAAATTTTCAACCCAAAAGAATTTTTTTTGCACAAGAACGTTTTCATTGGAAACATCACCTCACTAGAATTTTTACTAGCTAATAAGCCTAGGAATTTTCCTTATAATGGCCCTATTACATACCTATCTTCAAGATACATGGGACAAGAGGCTATGAGAAATCTCTCATAAACCTCTCCCATGAGAACCCCATCTCATGAACATGGGACAACCTCCCACCCGATGGGCATCAACAAGATACCCCTCAACCCATAGGGAAAAACCTCCCATTGGGAGATCTCCTCATAAAATAACTCTTTTATGAGACTCTCTTGTCTTTAATACATATAAACAAGCCCTATACATATTTATATAATTATTATAAGAGTCTTCTAATTCATAAAGAAAATAAATCTTCATCAATCCCAAGTCAAATAAAATAAACTAACTGAGACCAAACCTGGTCGATCAATCATAAAGATCCTTTCTAATCGATTAGAGCTTCGATCGATTATAAAGGTCACCAGTGATCGATCGGAAATTGTTGTTACGCGTACCAAATTTTAATTTGATTTCCATTTCGTCTACAAGCCTTCCTGAGACTTTCCATTGTTAATTTTAACCCTAAAACTCCGCATGCACTCGGATTTTGAGTCAATCTCCCAAAAATCTCCAACTTTTGCGAAAACATCCAAGTAATGAAATGAGTAACACCATCAAAGAACCACAGAAACTACTTATCAACCCACATGCCACGACTCCACCTTGAATTAGTTCATCTTACCATCACCTCTACGACCAAGAGATGACCATCTGTCTTTACTGAGAGATCTCGATATCGACTTCATTCCCATACAATTATCATGAACCACTTGACTTGACCACTAAGAATTTTCTGAACAAGTCTCCCATCGAACCACGTGAAGGTCTATTGCACAACCACGACTTTTGTCGTCATGGCCATATTGTCATCCGTAGCTAACCATGACACCAATTTACCTTGGCGTCAACCCTTCTCCATAACCAACGAACATCTTCAACTTCAACGTTAAATCTCGATACTTTGACAACCACTTGCCATCCCTGTGGCTCCGACTGCCTTGTTATGAAATATGCGGATCTGACGATAGCACCAATCACCTTGCCATACTATCGTGATACAGAAGAACAAGAGTAATAAAAAATCCACCTGTAGAAAAAACCCATCCACAATACCTACAATTGCAAGGCTATTGCAACTTACAAATGATCCAAACTCGATCTTCACAACATTCAATAACCTCTACTCCAATATTTGGTACCTCCCTGCAAGCTTCATCTTAACTCCCAAAGAGTAACTTAAAACCACCGCACCAGCCTAAAGAAATAAAGCTCTTTCTCAGGCCCCAGATCGTGCTCCACCCTCTTTATTCTTACGGGTACATCTTGCGTCAATCTTGGGCTTCACCATTCTTCCATCGCATCCATAACGCCACCAACCGTGTCATCATCTATGCGAACTAAACCCATTCTTGACCGCCTTGTGCCCTATTTGAAACACATTGGTAAGTTCCCTGTATTCAAGATCCAAGCTTCAACGATTCCAACTGAACTGTCCACGCAAGCAAGTTCAAATAATCAAAAAACTTGAAATTACGATTATTTTCATGTTTGGTCCATTTTTATCCATGGCTATCATCCAAAAAATAAGCAACCTGGCACTGATACCACTTATTAGGAGATTAATCAGCCCTTAACTACATAGGGTACACCCAATTAATTCCTCCCAATACCATAACACGAAAGGAAATATGTAGATGTGAATAGCCAAAATAAAAATAAGCAAACAATAATCACATGTGTATGAAAAAATAAAAAGCATAATGATATTTTTTTAACGAGTTTTACATACTCTTTAGGGCTACGTCATCGGTTATTTATTTTATTATAATATGAATACAATTATAATGAATAAATAACCCCTACACAATACCGCAAAGAATCCCCTAATTCAATGTGTGTCGTTAAATGCTTTTGTTTCTTACTAGCTTCAAAATATAATTGTCACACCCCGAATTTTCATAAATCCGAGGACGAGAACTGAAAGAAAGAAAATAAAATTATAACCTCATCTTATCCCATCATCTTGTCATAGTACATATAAGTATCTCATGAGTATCTAATACAATATCATCCTCATAGTGACAGATATATAATATATGATCCAAGTAGCAATACCTTGTTGCACATAAAATGTCTCATAGAGCTGCATACTTGAGGAAAATAAAAGTAAAAAGTCTGAATTAAACCTTAGGTCCAAACTCTGAACATCATTAACTTGAATCCATATCGCCTTTATCACTATAACTCCTCACCAAAGCTATGCCTGCTCTTCTAGCGAGCCAACACCATGCTCTGACCCTACATCACCACATGAGTATATGTACAAAAGAAAAGATGTATGGGTCAGATTCTAAACCAAATGACAAAGGGGAATCTAAAAACTATAAAATACATGTATGCACATGCAATGTACTGAATCCCCCATATTCCCATTTCTAGTGTATACTCATAAATTCTAAATGATACTATGGCATGTTTACGACATGCGGTAAGACTTAGAAGTTCTCTCGAGTCATACAACTGTGATGATGTTATTTGTCATACATTTGTACCACGAATAATGTAATATCAAAATACAATAATTACTAAAGTATATCGGTACTAAAGTATACCGACCACTCCCAAGGTGCCATATGTCAAATGGTCGAGTATGAAATCACGGAAATGTCTCATGCATCCGATCACGAATGTACTGAGTCTATAATTCCAAATCACGAACTTCAAATCCCGAGTCACGAATTACAAATCACTATTTACTAATCATGAATCACTAATCCACAAATTATATATCACTATTTACTAATCACCAATCATATATTACTAATCACTAGTCACATATTCACTAATCCTGTATCACGAACCACTAATCATATATTCATTAATTACAAATCTCTAATCCACGAATCACATATTACTCACGATTGGGCTTGAGAATCATCTTAGCTCATGTTGCCCTTTGGACCCGAGAATTATAGGTCCGTATTACAAATATCACAAATGGGCTAGAGAAACCCCAGGTCGCATTACCCTTTGGACCCGAGAATCATAGGTTCACATCACAAATATCATAAATCATAAATGGGTCTGAGAAACCCCAATTCGTATTACCCCTTGGACCTAAGAATCGTATGTCCATGTCACAAATATCACAAATGGGGCTCTCAGCCTAGGATATGTCATGTCTAAATCACAAATGGGGCACTCATGCCACCGTATAATGGTCTTTACTCAGAGCTGTCAAGCGTTCGTAATATATCACTACAAATCCCTATCGGGTCTTTGCTCAGAGCTATCAGGTGCTCATATATATATCGCCGCAAACCCCGGCTGGGTCCTGATTCAGAGCTATCAGGCGCTCGTAATATATCGCCACAAATTCTGGTTGGATTCTGACTCAAAGCTATCAGGCGCTTGTAATATATCATCGCAAACCCCGGTCGGGTCTTGACTCAGAACTATCAGGCTTTCATATATATATCACTGCAAACCCCAACTGGGTCCCGACTCAGAGCTATCAGGCGCTCATATATATATATATATCCCCTCTTACACATACTTCACAAGTATGTGTGTATATATATATATCCATATATAACTTTATATAACTCTCAGATGTATGTCTATATATATAACCACCTCTATAACTGTCACCACTATAGCTCTAGCATTCCGCATTCATCTACAATGGAAACGCCACTATCATCACTGCACTATCATAGTCATCACAGACATACTACTACTAGTGCTATAATACTACCATATCGCAATCACCACAGCCTCACCACCGCATTCACAGATACGGTTTGTGACCAATTACGGAAGCTACGAATACATATATATAGGTACGCCACGATATATATATGTGCATGTGTATAACTTCGAAAGTAGTATTTAACTACGATAATATTCCACGCATACTCCGAAAGCCACGAACACCATAAATACCACTAGTGCGTTTCGAATGCCACAAATGCATCAGGAATATATATATATAATAATATGCTACGAATACACCAGTCATGCCAAAACTTTAAGATGAAGGCGTCTATATATCCATCACGAAAACTACAGCTCCAACACAAAGGTGTCACGATGCCAAATCCTCATATGTCAAATAGGGGTGTATGTGTATATATATATATTTCTTCACGATATATATGTATATATATATATATATAGATAAATGTTCATAAATTAATTATGCTACCAACATTTATTCTCATACGTAATTTAGAATCCTAGTGTACTTGTATTTTACCATTTTTCGGAATCATTTTCCTATACGAAAATGATATTACCTTCATGAACTTACAACATGCTAAATATGTAAATATATTAATAGAGATTTCAAATTATATTAAAATGCCCCTTCTGCAAATTCTCGCCAAGTCTGGTCTATGGTTCCCCTAACGCCACTTCTCATGTCTCCGAAATCAACAAGTTACACCTCTCATATGACCGTGATCCTATACATTAAAATGGTCTACACAATATAAGGAAAACATAAGGAAAATAATTCCTAATTTTATTTCGCCAAACACTATTGGCACGAAAATTGAGGTATCGCGCTAAAAAAGATGGGATAATATAATTTATACCATTACGTAGAGAATGTAATGGCGATTAAGAAGTATATATACCTCGAAGCCAATCGGTGGGCGAAATTAGATGAAATCACCCAAAACCCCCCCCAAACCCCTACAACTTTAACCTTCGAATCGGGCTAGCAAACGGCTTAAGATCAATGCGAACCTGGGGAGTAAAATGTTCACTAATCACGGTGAACAATAATATGAATTTTAATTTCAAAAATCTCACAAAGCCTGCGAATAGAGAAAATGTAAATGAGCTAGAGGAGTAAAGAAATTTACTTTATCATGAACTCTATGATGCGAGGATCCCGAATATGAATTTATTTTTCGCGGACGAAGTCTCGAGCTCGAGAAACCCGAGTTACTCTATCGTCTCCCTCTCTTCTTCCATCTTCTCAGCCACATTCTGTTCTTTTGAGTGAGTTTAATTACAAAATGTATTAATCCAGTCCTTGTCTAAAACAATCATCATGCTATCAAATGTAAAATGACTAATCATACAACCTGTTTAAAATTTATTATTTACATAATTGTACAGCTCCAATTTAATACATCGAGTACAATACAGAGTATTGCAACGGAATAATGCAACCCATAATCTCCTACGTAATATAGTAGAAGGTATAAATATATTCTTCTTTATGTGTACAAACCCAAGAACATATTTATACTTTCATACAACGTCCAATCAAATATAGATAATGTATATTACATGTTCTTGCCTCCAAGTATTGTACACACCAATTAGGGAAACAATAGTATGCAATATAAATGCCACTTAAGGCTCGAATAATTGTCTACCACTAATGGTCATTTAAGGCGCAAAAATATAAAACATAAATCCAATTGTTACTTAAGGCGCAAAATAATAATCTACAACTACTAGCCACTTAAGGCTCAAAAATATACCTCTGCATACGGATCCTCAGCCTAGCAATCAAGTCCTGAGCCAAATTCTGGACCTATATGATTACATGATGATATACAATAGGAAAAAGAAAACGTATGGGTCAGAAATCAACAAGATAATAAATCTGACAGTAAGCGGTAAAAAAAAAGAATATGTATGAAAATACCATTTTATATAAATAACCATATAAACAAGGTGGCCCCGTATAATCATTACCTTTGTAACTTCATCCATCCTTGGGTACATCACATGTTCAAGCCTTCTACTAAAAGAGAAACACTTATATATACATATATACGAGACCTATCTCGTCCAATCCA
>MKEJ01103079.1:0-14774 GCA_001753735.1 Embelia ribes | reverse complement strand
TACATGCATGTGTCAAAATAATTTGTAGGTGCTATCTAAATAAACTATCTATCCACATGTTGCAGTTAGAGCGAAAATAAAAAAAATCAACTTTTGTAATAATGAGAGATAGTAATCTTATAATAACATTGTATAATTATAAAAGAGTTTCATAATTATAAATTATATTTAATTGATTATTCATAGTTTTTATTTTTTTACAAAAATTGTTGATTAAATGTACAAATTTTAATATGGAATTACAATTATTGATTTCTGATTTGCAAGTTGAATAATGACAAATAGCCACAATCATAATTTAAAAAATAAAAATCAACTTGATTATTTTGAAAGATGTGAAACTTCATAATTGTAAGCCATGATACAATACAAATAAAAGTTAAAAAATATATTTTTTTCTTTACGAAGTATCATAATAGTTGAATTTGTATCTTTGTAACATTATTGGCTTTTCTCGTATAAGTATTTTTAATACTTTGATTGTTAAACATTCAAATTCTCAGTGCAGTAGTTACTTTCATGGATTATAATAAGATTTTTCTATCATTTAGAGGAAAATTGAAAATATGATTTAAATTATGATACTAATGAGTAACTAATATCTGATTTTTATTATTTTTTTTCACAAAGTTATAAAAAAAGAAAATTCATACTAAATTTCAATTACAAATATTATTATTAGGGTTTAACTAAATGAATAAATAACACTTTTTATTATATATGAAGAAAAAATACTTTCTTTTTAAAATATAATTTTGTATTAACATATGACGTGCAACATATACACTCAATACTTAGTATCTTAAAAAAAGCTTCATGCAACTTCTATTAAAAGTACCTACTCTACAAAGTGTTTCATATATTTTTAATTGCAAAAATACCATTTACCTTATAACGTAGTAGAAAAAGTCATCACGTCCAAAATTGTAATTTAATTAATATTAGCTTGCATTAAAAGATAATACTATATTTTTAAAGATTTAAATTGATGATTATCAAATTAACTAAATATATATTTAAATATATTACAATAATACGGAACATATTTTTTAAAGATAACAATTTATATTTAGAGATTTAAGTTGATGATTATTAAATTATTTTATCTAAATTAATTATTATCACATTTTCAAATAAAACAGAACGTATTATTTATGGTCCAAATTAATTACAAGAACACACATCACATGACCTTAATTAATTATTTTATCTCAATATAATTTATGTAAATACATATGATATTTTATTCATGTATATTTTAATCAAACATTGAAACTTTATTTACAATAAAATACACTGCATAATTTGAGTATTTTTTTTTTATTTTTTATATATAATTAGTGAAAAGTGTAATATAATTGTAAAAATGTAACTGATGATTTAGTTTACGGTCAATTGTTTATGTTAGTTTTGCATTTCATTGGATAATAACTACAATATTTTTATTTTTAATAAAAAAAATATCCTAAATAATTTCTTAGTTTTTATTCTTAAGTTAGTATACAATATTTTTGTTAGATAGAAATTTAAAAATTCACGTGTAAAGTACACAATCGTTTGCTAGTATAAATAAAAGTATCCATGCCTCTTTTCGTAAATCCTGGATTCGTTATTCCTTATGAACTTGAATATACAGATTGTTTGGGGCCGTTTGGCTAACGATCTTCAAAGTTGATATTTATAACAATGCATTGAATTTAAATTTAGGCTTCTAATATTAGCGATTTTTTAAATATAGTAATACAATTAATGGTGAAAAGTACTTCGTAAGGAACAGTTGTCGCTTTGCCCCATAAAAATGCTTGGTTTCACATAGATTAACCAGCTAACTTCTCGTTTTTTGAAACGTTTTTCATCAATGGGCCCTTGTAATAACTGATACTCCAAAAAATGCATCTTAAAGCTTCTTCAATTACAGCTTATCAACTTTTCTGTTCATAAATTAGACAATATTTAGCTTACCAACTTTTAAGTTGAGTTTATTTGTTATTTCAAACTAAATAAACTGAAAGTTTTAAGTTGTATGCATCCAATTTTTTTTTTATACAGAAATAAACAGACCTATCTAATTCCGAAAACAACATTAACCCTAGTTATCTTTGTATCTTGACAGAAAATGTGAGTTTGACAACTAATATTTGCCAAACCTCGTGGCTATTTACCTTTAATTAGCTTATTATGGACGGCCACATTTGTAATCCAAACAAATCCTATTTGTTCCATGAAAAATTTCTAGATACACATGCATCTGTACACCTTCACTTTTAAAGTTCTATAAAATCTTATAAGAAATTAAGAAGTTTATGCTTTTGTGACTGTGGAATAGGCAGTTCCAGATTTTGAAAATATTTAAAGGCCTTTAGCTTCTATAAAAAAAATCCTAAGGTTTAAAATCTAATCCGTCTGCAGAAAGTCCATCAGAGCATGAACCTTATGTAACTCTTGATAATTTAGAACAAGCTTTTATTTTAAGTGTAACTTGGACCTAATAATAATGTTATTCTTAATCTATATTTTGAAACATCTACGTAAACTAGTAAATGTGTACACGCGTTGCGTGTATACATTACTTAGTAGTTAAATCATTACAATTTTTTGTTTGACGCTTTGAATGCAGTTTCATTGATTGACGATTACAATGTGACAGTCATGATTTTTCATAGCATTGTATTCAACAAACCATTGCAAAATATAATGATTATAGTAAAAATCTTATAACTTTACAATCCATAATTTGGTGCAATAGACAAAATAAATCTAATAGTATTGTGGGAGAAAAAAGTTAAATTACGTCATTGAGCATTTTAATCATGGAACTAAGTTATAAATAACTGACAAAATCTCGAAGACGAGAGTCTCCAAAACAATTCTAAATTTTGCAACTAATTATTAGTCAATAAAAAAATTTGAACCGAACTATTAATAGGTTAAGCCCAACATCATTTGAACTATCATAACATCATCCAAGGCCTCTTAATAATATTAATTGACATCAACATCAAAATAAATATATATTTATATGATTTATGTATTAATTTTTAAATAATTGGACATACTATAAATATAAATTTTCGTTCTAACTTGTACCCGTGCAAGTTTGTTATTTTTTTGACATATAATTTACCAAAAATTGTTACAATATGCATACTTTATGATCTTATCTTTGATAATTATTTTAATATTTTCTTTGTGAAAATCTAATTATTATGTAACCAAATATCCATATCAATAAATCAAAATAGAATAGAGAGTATAAAACTTCAATCAAAATTTATATATAGAATTTAGATTCTAAAAGTATAAAAATCAAACATCAACCACTCATTTTAACATGTTTTTTACGAAGTTACAAACTCACATAGGCTTGTTCATTGAATTGGACGTGACATGTCTGAACTCATTTCGGTCTACGTGATACTCCTTAGTGTGATTATACAGAATAACTCAAATTTTTTAGAGAATGTTTGACACATTGATGTCGGATTTAAGTACCTAAAATCACATGTATTCATATTTTAATTTTATAATAATATGATTGAATAAATGCAAAATATTTGTTTTCAATTATCAAGATAGCATATTATTATATTAGATAGTTATTAGGAGATTGATATCCATTTATGAGTTGGTTTGGAATAAATAGATACATATGTTAAGATTTATCAACAAGATTATGATACACCAATAAATAAATAAGATATTTTTTAAAATTTGTTAATATAACTTTATATGGTTAAGCTCTACAATAACTTTAACGGTGGTTTTTAGAGTAGGGTTAGATAAGGAAAATTGTACCACATAAATTATTACATAATATATATTTTTTTAATTTTAAAGAATAATATTTTAATATATTTTTAAATATATATATATTATATAACAATTTGAGAACTGAAATACTAGTACTACTAAATAGACGCAAGTGGGTCCCATCATGTGGTACATTCTCTTTGACTTTTTGTAAATAAAATAAGTTTCAATTACATGGGCCACTAAAATAATTTTATGCTCGCTATGAAACTGAAGTGCTAAAATTGAGCGTGGACCACTGTATTATTCATAAAATGATATGTCAAATGGCTAGTCCAATTGGTATCACATTGATTAATTGCTATACGATTTCTTATAATTATTATTATTATTAATAATATTCTTTATTATTATTATTATTTATTTTCTGTTGAACAAGTCAGGGAGCATTATGTCGGGCTGGGCCATGTACCAATCCTTGGGTCATTATAGTTAATAATGTGATAGGCCTGACTTGTTTGTATATATTATGAAAGGTACATTTTTGTATATTCATGCTTGTATACGCAATTATGAAGTTTGTTTGGTTAGCGCTTTTAATGAAAAAAATAATAATTTTTCCTTGGACGAATGTAATTTAGAGTTTTCAGTTTAGTTTATATATGTCAAACAACAGATAGGATTACATTCAAAATTGAGCAACCCAAGTGCTTTAAGCCCGCCCAAAAAAAACTTGAGTTTTAAAATTGCAACCACAAATCATATTTTTTGTAGGATAGAAATATATTGATAAAAATAAATCACTAGTCATTAGAATATTTATCTCTCTATTCACGAGAAAAAATATATATACAAAAACATAGATTTAAAAAATAATATAATATGTATAGATGGATATTGTTACAAAATCTGTATCATCTACTTAGCTAATTAATTTAACTTCAAATTTAGTTGCTTAGACCTAAAGAATTGAAAATATTTCCACCATAAGCCATAAACAAATTTAAAAAACGACTACATGAAGGGATTATAATAAGTAATTGATGGAAATTTAAGATTTTGGAAATTGATTCTTTTGATCTTTGAAGTGGGTCCCATGAGAATGAGCGAATGATGGGTGCCTTCCATGACTTTCTTTTTTTTGAAATTTTTATTGGTTATTCAATATTAACAGATAGGATATTTGGATGGCCAAAATCAAACAATATTGCCCTACTTGTGAAAACAAATATTTACATACACACATCACATGCATGCATTTAAGGCCAATCTGCATATTTCCAAAGACAATCCTACCCACTTATTTTCCTAATTTTGACAATAATAAAAAAAAAAATCCAAGATTATGAGTTGAAATTTAAAAGCTTAAAGGATTTTACTTAGGCCTAGTTTGGAATGTTGGTATTTTTGAAAATCTATTTTATTTAGTAATTTTTAAAAATATATTATAAAAACGAGTATAATCTTAGCGTTTGTTAAATAAATTTTAAAAATTACTTTGATAAGTATTATAGTGTTAGGTAAGATGATATTTTTTTTATTTAAAAAGATAAAATTAGGTTAATGTGGGGAATATAAGGAATATAATTAAGTTTATTATAATAATTAATGAAAGAAAAACAGAAACAGTTTCTTAAATCACCCCCAATGCAGCTTCCAAAAATACTTGTAGAAAAATAGAAGTAAATTATCAAAAAATAGTACTTTAGAATTTACTAAATTATTTCAAGCTATAATTTATGATAAAATAATAATAATAATAATAATAATAATAATAATAATAATAATAATAATAATAATAATAATACCAATCGAATCCTCAGTACCTGGTGCACCTAGGCTACCATTGCAACAAGATAATTGGGACATAATTTTTTAAATCACACAAAATTCATCTGTGCTTTGCCCGTATCTTGCCACTTGATCCCTTTTATTTTGATCAAAGTAAATTTTCTCACAAACCCTAGCTCTGAAGGCAACTCCTAATTTTTATACATGCATTAGTAAATAGTAATAATTATATTCCATTTTAATTAATTTTCTAAAAATATGGAATTTTTGTAAGTGCAAAAAACACCATCAAAATGATTCTACATGAGATAGGGTACGAAGGTTTGCATGTCTGCAGATCCACAAGTCTAAAAAGAAAAATATGAGACTATGTCTGTCGCTGGACCCGCAATTCAGTAAATTAACATTGTAGGTAAGTCAGTTATTCTAGTCATATTTATAATGTATGATTCTGCGAGCTTACAGAACAAGCTTGTAGAATCATAAACGTAATCCCAACCTATAGATCCTACGCACACCATAACAGGTGCGATGCAGATGCGTATCCGTAATGGGCGGGACAAATGGACAGCCCAACATATGAATTAAAGTAAAGGTTCTTTTTGTTCAATCAGTAGTTGAATTTTCACCTAACCTATTAAAATAGTATAAAACAGTCAAGGGTAAAATCTTAAACATGATCCAGCATTATTTGCCACCAATTTGCCCATATTTATACGTAATTGGTCCATAATTTCAACATAAAAAATAAGAGGCACCGGAAATTTATGGACACGCAATTAAGTTTTTTACTGTATAAAATTATTATGGACTAAAGTCAATGATAATGGTCTGACCTTTGTCGTACACTACGACTATAGTCGTTCATATTTTCTCAAACACTGAATAATGTCTGATTAATCATATGGACAGAACCAGAATATATTAATATAAATTTTATGAAGAAGATTGAACTTATGAAAAAAAATTTATACTATAAATTTAATATTAAAATTACAAATAAAAATTTTATATTAAAATTACGGCAAAAAAAAAGATTAGAGAAATCTGAAAAGTCTAATATAAAGAAATCTGAGTCACCGAAAATTAGGGAGACGGACTGTTTTATTGATTTATTCATAAAATATAACGATAACTTGTTGCCTCCTCCATAATGTGACTATGAATTTGTTTGATTGCAGATTTTAGGTAACTTTTTTTCTAATTAATCGATAATGGAGATGATCTAGCATAATACTTTTATCGCATATCTTTTTTAGATAAAATAACAAAAAAGTTCGACTTTAAAATTGAGAAAATAATAGTATGTTTGAAAAAAAGCAGAAAAGAGAGCTAAAAAATTGCGACGCAAGAATCCGAATGCCACTTCAATTATTATTATTTAATGTTTCCAACCTGCCTATGTGAGAAATTATATGGTTTTCTTCGTAATATTTTTCATACGCTACAACAACTGATAAGGTCAGTCCCAATTTGAGGTTGTTGTTTCTAAACTATTTATGCTCATTTTTCTTGTAAATTGTAGCAAATGAAGTTTGACAAAATATAAGGCTTTTATTTTTAGAATCTATTACTATTTTTTCAATGGTGCTTTTGGAAGCAACCCAATGGTTGTTTATAAAAATTACTTCTATTTTTTTTATAATTAATTACTAAAATATCTTTAATTATATATTATTCATTCCCAAGTCATACCTACTTTTATTTTGTCACAATAAAAAGTATCAATTTATCAAACACTACACTACTTATCAAATAAAATTTTAAATACTTTTTACCAAACAATTATATGATTGTACCCGCTTTTTGGATCAAATTTTTAAAGCAGATTTGATAAGCGAATTTTGAGAAACAACAACATTCACAAATTAACGTACTATGAATCATGCTAGAAAGCAAATATAATAATCTGCGGGAAAATAAAATAAGAGACCAAGAATTATGTGGTTCAACTTCAAGTTAAAACAAGTTTAACTTGGTATTAATCCACGAAACTAATATCGGTATATACTTTTATATATATAAAGAGAGAGATTACAACATGATATAACATATACAATAAAGCTAAAAATCAGGACCAAACTAGATCCATTCTTGCTCTTATTTTTTTCTCTTTTCTGATTCCTTTATGTGCAGAGTGCTTTCTTTTTTGTGTGTCTTTTCTACTCCCCCAAGTCCCTTTTTATACACGAATATGCAAGTTATAAGTCAATGATGGTAGGCCGTACTTGCACAACGCATAGTATTTTCATTTAATGATTGTATTTCATGCTTGCATCAACTACAATTAAATCTCACATCAGTTAATTCATCACTGTTAAACAAATTATGAAACTAATTATCATAACTATTATGAGAAGCAATGAGATGCGTTGGTATGATGCAATATTTATTTTACATTGCAAAATTTATCTAGCAATGTTATATGAATATTTTTACAGGAGCATATTTGAATAAATGATATATATGTATGATAGTCCCCCATATATGCAAATAGATTTGCTATATATCCAAGGCTGCAAGCATATAAAATTTTTACTTCATTGGTTCTTTATTGTATTAAAAAAATAAAATTGCGAAACTATTACAACCATATCCATGAGAATAGTGAATGCAACGTAATTGAAAATATGCTCCCTCTAAGAACATTCATTCCAGTCTTTCTGATAGGGATTTCTATCTTTTAATAATTTTTCAAATGACAAATTGAGAGAAGAAATTTTTTATATCAGTATTTTTATTTTCTTAAAAGATTCCAAAAATGCTATGATAAAAGTTTTTATTAAAAAATTACTATTTACAATTTTTCTAAAAATGGTCTCTTTTGTGCTCACATTATTTTAGTCCATAGGCGTAACGGTCTGTCACTTCTAATGCCTTGCACTTAGATAATAATAAGCTCGCAAATAAAATCAACAATCGACAATAGTTGCTTTGCAAATGAGTCAAATCAAGCCGAGTGTTGAATTGTTCAGACTCAATTAGTTTATACAGTCTCGATTCATATGAATCCGAACAAAACCCGAGCATGCTGATAAACAACTTGATGCCTTTTAAATCTATAGGCATCTTTGATATTAATCTCCCAATACATTTAAAAAGTTGCATCATTAACTTGTATTCCTTGAAGAATTGTCAATTAATAATTCCGTAGTTCCATATATAATTACATCATTGTTTACGTTTTTCAATATAGTATTATTTTGTTATAAAAGTATAAAAATATTAAAGAACGTACCATTCAGGTATTATATGTTTATTTACGTGAATTTACGTTTCTAAATTTTCATAGCATTCCTTGACAAAATGATCTCGGTCACTTGGCCAAACCCGAGAATACAGAACCCGAAGAGAATTTTTGCCGTAAACAATAACACAGTTATACTCCTCCAGGTGAGAAACGACGGCATAGTAAAATGCAATACACTCAGTAACTTCGCCTTCAAATTCCCGTTTTTTCTCTAAAGCTTTTGCAAACGGGAGTAGTGTTGAATATTTTTAGCATCGGTCTTAGTTTGAGGCTCCCTTAGCGACTTTACGTCCTGGCGCAAACGAGACGCTTCTTTTGTGAGCTCTTGGGGTTTGTCCGCTTCTTCGTGCAATTCGGGAACCTCCCTTATAACCACTAAATCCTACAGTCCGACGTCTTTTTCTTCTGCAAACACAACTCATAATGAAATAGTTTGCACAAGGTCTCAATCACCTCAATAAAATTAAGAAGCATCCCATAAGTTGGACCCCGGTTAGGACCTGACGAAGTTAGAAGAACATGGTTCGTTAACTTCACCAGTTGAATCCGAAATTCACCAACCCGATCCTCGCCTACGTCAGGTAGTGCTTCGGGTCGGACTGGAGAATGCATAGCAGTGGAGTCGCCTCCATCCTACAAGAGAAAATATCCATACACATTAAGGATAAATCAAAAGCACATACAATTCAAACAAAGGTAGAAATGAACATATCTTTCATTCAGAAAAAAGTAGGCTGAGATTACAAGAATAAAGGACATAGTCTGGATGAAAATCTAAAGCACATCTCAACCTTTCTAATTTTCCAAAATAAAAATTCTTTCGTCCTACTTTTACCAAGCCAACCAAAAAAATAAAAGAAGAAAAAAATCAAAATCATCACTATCCTCTGGGAGTTGCCTTTAGGATGGCGAGAGTGAACGCTTGAAGTATTAGAATCATCGGGTACCTAGGGAAAGTGAGGAGTAGTCGAAATCCCTGATCCGACCATTTGCTTTTAGATTTGGCAAAGGCCTTATGGCCAAAGGCCATATATATGACAATCTTCGAGCCATTAAAGGAATGGTACGATAATTTTGGAGGGGGTTATCCTCATGAATATATGCCAAATCCAACCATCTCCAAAAAGAAATGCGAGCCTCCTGGTTGCATTTCTTTTTTCGCCTTACGTTATCTACAATCGTTTTTTGCTAGAGGCGATCCTTCTTAGTCTTAATCTTTTCCTTTTCAGCCTCGGTCTCTTCCTTTGCAGGGATAGTGCGAGCCACCTTCATATCTTCAAGGTTACTCTCTTTCTCATAAACAACTCGAGCCATCCCATCAAGTTCATTCCTTGTAAGGGTCAGTTCCTCCTTGAGACGAGCAATTTTCACGTTCTTACGCTCTAACTCCTTCTAGGCTTTAGCATGGGTACGATTTACCTCACTCTCTAAATTTTCACATGAAAGGAGATAATGGGACAAAATCATGTCGAATCCCAGTGCAATCTGAACAAGGGTAAGGAAAATTTAGGATAAATTCAATAGTGTGATTTAGCATGAATGAATTTGAGTTCTTACCTCATACACTTGATCCATGGTTTCTAAGATCCCTAATCCACTTCTTAGGTTACTATATCATTTTCTATGTTTATGTGATGTATAAAAACATGCAGAGTCTACAATGAGAGTACTATCCCTAGTAGACGTGTCCAACACGCCACTTTAATATACACAATCGTCATATATTCATATATTCACATCACAATATATACCAACAAAGTTGTCCAGTTTATATTAGAGTTCGTTGACTACCATACCTATTTAGCCGCTAGAAGTCGTCCCGCAATGTCTAGGCAATAAAAACCCAAATTGCCTCCACTACTCTTCGTGATTTGATCTAGAAAACGCGCTCGTAACGCCTCATATCTATACATGAAAGTGATCTATACATAATCAAGATCATGATTTTCAACTTGTCTCTCACGTGCAAAGGATGCATGGAAACCAAGATGAGTTGAAGAGAAAAGTAAAAGATGGGACTTAGGTCAAAATACTCACCTCGCTCCGTAGATGAAGAATCTCTACTCTAGAATTGAAAATGAGCCCCGTAGATAGATGATTTAAGGGCTTAAAGTTGGAGAAGATGAAGTCTCACCACATTGTCCCTCTCTAATTTCGGGTTAAAAAGAAAAACAAAATGGGTTCTCATGGCCTTAGAAGGCTAAATTAATACTTTCACAAAAATGACATGACTGAAAGAACCCCTTCACTGAAAATCAGTCACTGCCTAACCATTTCGAGGCCCGATTCGACCCATCTACATGTCGAATAAAATTATACTCTAAACACAAAAATTGTAAATAATTGAAATATCTATAAAAAAAAATAATAAAGGACCTTAATTGGACTTACGGTTTGCGATATATGACTGAAATTCTGATCAGGTGCCACAAAAATCTGATGAAGTAGTTTTTGAACACTTCGGGCCCCGATTCGACCCATCTATGCTCTAATAAAATTATGCTTAAAATATGAAAGTCATAGATAATTGAAATAGCTATTCCAAAAAATAACGAGACCTTAATTGGAGCTACGGTTTCTGAGATGTGCTTAGAATACCGATCAGATGTCGTAACTAAGTTCGTTTTTGGACTTGTTTTTTATTCTACAACTTTCACCCATTACCACCCCACGCCATGCCATACTAACTCTCATGCCACGTGATTCCACAATACACACACACACACATATATATATACCATACATACCCATAAGGCCTCCGCACACAATGCGATACTACGCAATTTGCTGTTATAACTGCACTATGTGACTGTGCACCACGCATATATATATATAAATACACCCCACATACAATGAAGTAATAAAATTATTTACAACGCATAATATTATTATTAAAAGCAAAAATTTTAGTCAAATTTACAGGGCGTTACATTTTAAAGCTCATAATGTGAGCTTAGAAATGGTATATTACATTGTCAAAACCATAAAATAGTGTGAATAAAAATTAAATTCAAAGTTAGATGTTTGAAGGGGATTAAAGAAAAGTGTCTAAGCCTTATGTGAATTATCTCATATCAACTAGACAAAAGCTTCTTATACTATATAAAAATAATAGCATGTGTTAATAGAGGTGTAACCTAGCGTGTAACGTTCCGAAAATTGCGAATAATTTTTTTTCATTGTATTTATGAGGTTGTCATATGCATTAAGAATTACTATTTCATATTGTGGATATGGTGGCATATCATTTAGGACAATGACATTTGCGGGATGTGGTCTCACGGGTGCGAAACAAGGCATAGTAACGACGTTTTTGTTTTTGTTTTTTTTCTGAATGCCTTGCCTTTGTATTTATAGGAAAAATTAATGTCAACTTTCCATAGCCGCCCTTTAAATTTGAATTGAATTATAATCTCCAAAATATATTATGATTTAAAATTTGAAATTTAAATCTTAATGTAAACAATGCCCCCCTTCGTTTGGTAGGATTTAATAAAAAGGGGCAAGTGAAACTTAAAGTTTCTCTTGTTTTGGGTTCTTCGATATTATATTCAACCATCGACAATTAACTTTATTTTGTTTCCAAACCTTTTCTAGATGATGTAGGATTTAAATTCTCACCAACTTTTTTTTATAACTAGTTATCGATATAATCATCAATCATCGATAATCAACATAATCCTTCTAGTGCCAATTTATGCTAACCACAAAATTTTATTTGCTTCGATAGGAAATGGTATCAATGTGGTTATCAATTCATCCAATTTTTTTAGTTTTATAAAAAGTTATTGAATTGATCCTTTAAAAATAATCCGACTCCTTTGTTTTGCCTCCCAAGTTGAACCATCCACAATCAACTTTCTTTTACTGCAAAATCTTTTATAAAGATGTTAGGCAGTTCAAATCTAGAAAACATAAATGCAGAATTGTTCACTACACAAACAAGTTTCAAATGTCCTTTGTACATGAATGCATTGTTAGATCGTCGAACCTTTTTAGCACTATATTCTCGACACACAAGTATTTACTATGATCAGTGGAGATCGAATTCTAAGACCTTTAAGTTGACAAAAACAAGTTTTGAACTGACTCATTCAAGCACCAATCCATCGTTGGATAATCAAACCCTTATAAAGATTATTCTTAACACATAAATATTTAATTTGATGGTGAAAATCAAATTCCAAGATATTTAAAGTGATCAAAATAGGCTTTGAACATAATTGTTCAAATTTGGATAGAAAAATGATTAACATGTACTACCAACTTCAAACATGATTGCTTACAAATCCACCAATAGATTATTGAACCCTTTTAAAAGTAGGTTCCTAACATATAAATATTTAATTTGAACATTGGAGATCAAATTTAAAATCCTTGAAAGTGATCAAAGAAGGGTTTGAATCGAATCATTCAAATATGGACAGAAAAATGGTTAATATATACCGCCAATTTCAAACATCGATTGTGCACAAATCGACCTCTGGATCATTGAACCCTTTTAGAAGCAGGTTCATAATATATAAATGTTTAATGTGAATGATGAAGATCGAATTCGAAGTCCTTTACAATGATAAAAATATGCTTCAAATCGAATCGTTCAAATATGGATAGAAAAACGGGTAAGGAGAAATTTTTTGATTTATTCCTTTTTTTTACCCCCCTGGATGGGGTTTCCTAAAATGTTATAGCCTTTTCTAAATAATGTTGCTATAAATTCATCTATTTAATTTTTTTTAACATAAAATATCATCAAATTGATCCTTAAATCAATTAATCGATTTCTTTTCATTGTCCCTCCATGTTGGGCTTTCAAAACATTTAATCAATTTCTTTTTGTTGCCCTTTCAGTTGGGCTTTAGTTTTTTCTTTTCGACAATCATGATTTTAATTTAGTCTAGATATGGCCCTCCTTTAAGCACCAAAAATCATTAACCCAAATTTCAGAATATTCCCTTTGATGTAGGAATTCCTTCATCGATGGGTCCTGCTAAATCAACTAAGGCAGATTGTTGGTTCAATTCACTATAGTTTTAAGATTCATAAGAGGTATATAGTTTTATCGATATAAATATTTCAAACAAATGATGGATAAAAATATAATGAACAAGATGGAGATCAATCGTTCAAAACAATGATGGAAATGAAATGTAACAAATAAGACAATGAATAATAAAAAGAATTTTATTATTCAACATCAATTACTCGATACAAAAGATTACATGGAATTACATTAATCTACTCCTACGCCTAAATTAAATGAGAGGACTCTCATTGTAAAGGACTGCTCGGATGGTTCACTACATGCCTTTCTCTCTTTCCCTTCCCTTAATATATATGGCACGTTTTATATTCAAAAGCGAAAGCGAGAATCATCAGGGAAAATAGAAGTGGGAAACATAATCTAAAAATATATGAGAAACGGAAAAAAGGGAAAACGGTTGTAAAATTTTATGGATATGATTGTAAAACATATGAGAAACGTAAATAAAACATATGTGATTTTTTAATCTAATATTGGAAACTATTTTTCAATCCTATGAAAACATATTATACGTGAACTTATATACCTACATTTGATACTTTTTATAAATATATTACTCATAATTTAAAAGAATATACATAAAAAAAACCCTTTTATTTAGCGTAAAAGTCCTTAAAATACCATATTTCACTATATTTTTATTTAATTTTGTATGAATATGTACTCGTTAAATTTTCTACAAGTTCTCACTAGTATCCGTAATATTTCCTAATCGTTTATCATGCGCTTCATATGTGTAATATTCAAGTTTTAGAGACGTTTTTT
This sequence comes from Embelia ribes, assembly GCA_001753735.1. Classification (NCBI taxonomy): domain Eukaryota; kingdom Viridiplantae; phylum Streptophyta; class Magnoliopsida; order Ericales; family Primulaceae; genus Embelia; species Embelia ribes. The sequence continues at coordinate 174 of MKEJ01103079.1, read as the reverse complement.
TTGCATTTCCAAGTAGTTTTCTATGCGTTTCGGAGGCATTTTCTGCTCATTTTCCTTCAAAAATTTTCAGCGCTTCGCCTTGGTACCAGAAACACATTTCCTGGAAAACGCATTTTCCATCAAAAACCGGTGTTTCCGGTAACTATGCTCTTTCTCCTAGAAAAAAAAAAAAAA
>MKEJ01103070.1:0-13349 GCA_001753735.1 Embelia ribes | reverse complement strand
TTCATTTATTTTGGTTTCACAACCAAGTCAATGAGGAATAGAAGTTTTACAAACACTAATTCTTGGCTCTATACCGCTGCCATTTTCATAGTATACCTGCTTCAACAGCAAGCAAAATTCTAGCCAATTCTTTCAAACCACTGCGTTTGTGAAAATTTTAAATGTTCAAACTTGGAATACCCCATAGTAGTTCCAAATCAGTTTTCCAATAGTACTCAATCCCGGAAAAAATATCTTCACCAAAACTACCCTGGAACCAATACGAGGCCTTCCAAATTTGAACTTTAGAAATCTTACCAAAAACAAGCTCTAGATTGAAAGACATACCTACAATTGAAAAGAAAACACACAAAAGTTGGTGTGCCCAATGTGCCCAAAAACAAATAAAAAATAAGCACGAATCCATTGGAAGCTAATTCGGGTGAACGCTAAACACAAGAGCAAAACACGATAGCAACTGTCTAAATGGCACCAAATTGAATACAGGAACAAAATAACAACCAAGCAACAAAACAAAAGTCTCATCAAACATCGAAAATGCACAGAAAATGCCAAAAAGATAACAAAATTTAACCAAACATGCAATCATCAAAATTTAGCCGAGCACATTAATGTTAAACCTCACCAAATTCAATTAAAAAAGCAAAAAAACAAGTAACATAAATAAAAGTAATGCATAAAGTAAAAAGAAAAGAATGGTGATGAACTCAATCCACTTGGACAAATATGGGTTTGTTTGATTGCAGCTTCAAAGTTAAAAGCTTAAAAGCCAAGCTTTTATGTTGTTTTGACCAAAAAAAGTTAAAAGCATTAAGCTGAACATATCCAGCTTTTTTCTTGAAAAAAAAGACTAGTATATGAAAGGTCCAATCAAACAAGCCCTATATATATATACATATGTGTGTGTGTGTGTGTGTATATATATACACACACACATACTAGCAAACAACGCACAAAATGCGTGAGCAATTTTGGTAAAACCAGAAAAAACAATACAAGTAACAAAAATATACGAACTAAACCATAGCAAATCCAATTTGTTAAAAAGGCTTATCAACACTTTGCATGAAGCATCATAAAATAAGTGGAAAATTTTATTTTATAAACATAACAGCCAATTTGTACCTATTTTGGACAATGGGTCAAAATCTGGGAACCTGAACCCTAGATAAATCCCTCATTAAAAATTTAATAAAAATGCAAAAATCCATCTTCCTCTCTCGGTACTTCAAGTTTTCTCTTGGGAAACTAACAATGATCAAAATGGCAGGTATAGAAAGATGAAAAGTGAATTGATTTGTGACAACAATAAATTTCACATTCTTCTATTGAAAAAACTACTTGTTAAAATTAAGAAAGGGAAATTTCAAATTTTAATAAAAAGAAATTGCACAAATAACAAAAATTATTATTTAAAAAAAACAAACATAAAATAGTAAATTTGGCAAGGAAATGGTGGAACATAGGGATGTGAGGGGAGGGGGAAAAAGCAATTTGCATAAACTATGTATACTTTGGGTTTGAAAATATTATACCAATCGTATTCTAAAAATACAGGAGAATAAGGGTAGGGAATGAGTTTATCATCTCCCCTATCCTCTCTCTCTCTCTCTCTCTCTCTGTGTGTCTAGATAAGCACTATCCTCCATCATCATGGCCCTGCTTCTAACTTATTCCAAAACCCGCACCCTTTTGTCCTCCATGGCCAACTTTTTCTTAATTTCTAAATTTTCGTTTCCCAAATTCTTAGTCTCTAAATCTCATCTCCCTCAACCACACCATGAATCTCTCTCTCACTCTCCCCCAATCCTCTCTCTCCCCTTCCCTCCCCACCACCCAAGACCCTAACCCCCAACAGCCATCTCAATCCCCTCGCTCTCCTATCCCTAACCCCAAACCCTTCGTTGGATCGACAACGTCGATCTCGTACGCTAAACGTCGAATCTTGGTTCGATCGAGTTGTTCGAGGATTGTTCGGTCGGTCGCGGATAGCAGCGCCTTGTTGGGTGGTGATGAGGAGGAGAAGGTGGTGGGGGAACCGAGTTTTTGGGAGTTTGTTGGGTCGGAGAGGTTTAAGGTGGTGGCGATGATAGCGGTGGCGCTGGTGTTGTGCAATGCGGACAGAGTGGTTATGTCTGTGGCAATTGTTCCTCTTTCCCTTGCCAACGGCTGGCGCCAGTCCTTTGCAGGCGTCGTCCAGGTCTTGTGTTTTTTCGAATATGGGAACCAGTTTGAGTGCCTGGTTATATAATTCGCGTGTTTTGTGTTGCTGTGCTGAAAGTTTGTTTCGGTGTCAGTTGTGTGATTGTGAAGTTCTGTAATTGGAATTTAGTGATTAATGTTCTTTATGGTTTGAAAGGACTACTTTTTTTAATCTGGTTTTAGCTCATGTCTAGGGATTTTGTTGTGGTTAATTGTTTCTATTATACTCTGTATATGCTAGTCGTAATACGTTGTTAGGTTGACTACTCACTGAATGCTTTCTCCACCTTGCCCCTTTAATATTGAAAAAGGGTAATAGTTGAAAGGGGTAAAGGTTTTTTGACTTTACATTTTTCGAGTGCAAGTTATTTGGTGACCTCGTATTCCTGCTGGATGTCGTGTGTTCAGGATCCAAAATTAATACTGGTTGAGGAAGATAATAAGGATTTGATAGAATGTACAGCTACTGGTGTCATAGTGATGAAAAATAAGTTATTTCTCTGGGTAAAAAAGAGAAATCAGTGCTCGTCGTTTTTGGAGAAATTAAGAAACCCCAGAGCCGCAATGAGACTTTTGTATTTCTTTTTGTGAAACGGGGAAGTTGTATTATTAAAGAGCTTCTTTTGTTTGTTGTGTGCTTCTGCAGTGTTATGTATGTTTTATACGTACTCTTGATATATCGAAAAGACTAGCCGCATTGAAGTGGTGTTGCTCAATCTTCGCTGCCCTTGTTCTTTTGTATCTGACTATATTAATCACTATCTGCAGTCCTCTTTTCTCTGGGGATACCTAATATCACCAATAGCTGGGGGTACTCTGGTGGACTATTATGGTGGTAAGAAGGTTTTGGCATGGGGTGTGGGTTTATGGTCAGTGGCAACGTTTCTTACCCCTCGGGCTGCCGAGACTTCTTTATGGGCATTACTCGCTATGCGAGTTCTTGTGGGCGTTGCAGAAGGCGTGGCTCTTCCTTGCATGAACAATATGATACTGAGGTATTAAATTTGTAACACTTTCTTTCCCAATGTTGATGATGTGGCACTTGATTCATGGTTCTCAAATTGATATGTTGAATAATTTGCTTTAACCTTCTTTGTTAGATGGTTTCCAAAAACTGAACGATCGAGGGCTGTTGGACTTGCATTGGCAGGGTTTCAGCTTGGAAATGCTATTGGGCTCATGCTTTCTCCGGTTCTTATGTCCTGGTTCGGTGTATTTGGGCCATTTATGGTATTTGGATCGTTTGGGTTTCTTTGGGTTTTGTTATGGCTATCAAACATTTCAAGCACTCCTGATCAAAGCCAGAGACTATCAAGATACGAGTTGGAATATATAAGAAGCAACAGCACAAAGTCGTTCATGATTGCCAGCGATTCAAAAAATACCAGGCTAATCCCCCCTTTTAGGCGCTTGCTCTCTAAGATGCCAACTTGGTCCCTAATTGTTGCAAATATGATGCAAAGCTGGGTACTATACATATCTATGCATATGTTGCCAAGTGCTTCAAGTACTATTTTGTTGATAGGAAATGCTAATATTCAATGTGTTATAGTGAAACGTAGATACTCCTTTACGATCTTCTTTATACTTCTTGTGTTTTCTCCCTTTCTCACGTAGGGATACTTTCTTTTCCTGTCGTGGATGCCCATATACTTTAAAACAGTAAGTCAACTCTCACCTAGATAAGTCGCAGCTTATTCATACTTAATTACTTGTATATCTGAAAATGATGAAATGATGCCCTCTTTTTTTCCAGGTATATAACGTTGACATCCGACAAGCAGCTTGGTTTAGTGCTGTTCCGTGGAGTATTATGGCACTAGTAGGCTACTTTGCTGGTGCAGCATCAGACATGTTAATCAAAAGAGGCATGAGTATCACTTTAACTCGCAAGATCATGCAGGTGAAGAAATATTATATTCAAATTTTATTGCACCGCTTTAGTTTAAGGATAAATTAACTACTAATAAATGCATTTCTCCAGAATAGTTTTTTTTCCCCCAGAGTGTGAAATAATTAGTATGTTCTGGTTCTTCTACTTATTACAGTTTTATAGTGTATCTCTACTAAGCATACCTATAAATTATTTATTTGCATAGAGTTCATTTAGTGTCTGGGGCTTAAAGGAAATTATTTTTCTAGGCAAGAATTATTGACTTATAAAAGGTAAGGAGAAAGCAAAAGTGGTAACTTGTAGGGAAATTGCGAAAACATGGAAAGTTCATGACAAGAGGTTTCAAAAGTAAGCTTCAGTAAGATGCATATTGTAACACAAATTGACTCTAATATTGTTTAGCATTTAGGGTTTTAGAAAAGAAGAATAATTTTATCTTTGTTTTCCTTGCCACTATCTAGTCATGGTTTCTGCAGTAAATTTCCAGATTTATATATATCCACCTTTTTTCGTTAAGAAGTATAATTGGTTTTTGCTTTTCCCGTGATACTTCAATATCACCTTTTATAAACATTCACTGAGCGTACTTTGTTGAATGAGACATTTGAGGACATAGTTTGGACATTGTTCTTGACTATGTGATAACTAAGCATTATTATATAGCATCTTTTTTTTTCCCTCTTGCAGTCAATTGGCTTTGTGGGTCCTGCGATTTCTCTCATCGGTCTAACGCTTGCTAGACATCCATCAACAGCATCCGCTTGGCTATCTTTAGCTGTTGGGCTCAAGTGTTTCAGTAATTTGGGTTTTCTTGTGAACCTTCAGGTGAGTAAATTCTTGTGATTATTCGTAAGCATGGACTAGCTTGGTATTTCTTAAGTTTTTTATATGATCATTTTCTAAATTCATGCAATAAATTATATGATTACAAAATAATCTTTACCTTATTTATACGATAAGAACAAAAGTGCAAAAACAGAAGCAATGTGAAACTTGCACAAGAGTGCACTACAACCAAGAAGCCTTTTTGTTCAACATATCTGACCGCATCTCTTGCTTTTGCTGAAACCAGGAGATAGCACCACAGTACTCTGGCGTTCTACACGGTACTTTTTCGATTTCAATTCATATTTGATGAACTTTATTTTGTGCTTATGTGGCCACGGCCTAGAAGAGAAAGGCTCCTCTCGGAAGTGTTTATTATTTACACGAGCTGAAAGATTATTCAGTTAATAGATATATGGTTTTTTTGAATGAGTAATCATACTTGCTTTGTTTTCATTGTAGGCATGTCGAACACTGCAGGGTCGTTTGCTGCTATTGTTGGAACGATCGGAACTGGTTATTTTGTTGAATTGGTGGGCTCGTTCCAAGGGTTCTTGTTATTGACATCATTTTTGTACGTTTGTGCGACTCTGTTCTGGAATATATTTTCTACCGGAGAAAGAGTCAATTTTGATTGAACTAATTAGATGATCGCTTGTATATTTACATGCCTGTAGTATAAATTATGAATAACTAGTCATGTAGGCTTCTGTTCAGTTCAGTTTACAATGACTATGAATGCGTACACAATGTGATTTTCCTAATTTGTTGGGCTCTTTTATGTTGGAGTTGCCATTTATTTAATCTTTTGCCCTGGCATCAGCATTGGTCATGCAGTAGAATCTTTTGGTCAAAACCCATACAAACAGTGAGTTCTTTCGCAGTTTATATTTTCTTTTGTTATTCTTATTTTGTGAAATTTTGATACTCCATGGTGTGAGAATACTCCATGGCTTTGAAATGTACACCGAGAAGGTGTGATGTTTATTCGTGTCATATTACTCCCTCTCTCTTATAATAACCAGGTACTCATACCATAAATAATGTCAAATAAAGCACAAAATAACTTCTTATAATAAATGATTATTTATATCATCATTATTATTATTATTATTATTTCATGTCCAAATTGGAGGATGCCCATGCCAGCCGTTGAATTGAACACGTAGACGGGTTGTATATATAAATCTCAAGCGCTGAGAACGTGCCATGTGGGCGGTGGTTCTCCCCCGCATGCTCCGTCCGTGTCTCATGTGATCCTCACACTCCCCCATCCGCTTTACGTCCAATCCCAGCTGCATCTCTCTCTCTCTCTGCAGGTAAGCTCATTGATTACTAATTTCATTTTTCCGCGGATTTATTATCTTCTAGGGACAATTTATTTAATTACATATATGTTTGTATGTATGTATGTATGTGTGTGTTATTGTTTTATAACTGTAATGTTGAACTATGACTCTGATCTATGTGATTCTCCGTTTTAATAATTGTATTTATGCAAACTGTCATTCGATTCTCGGTCTCCCGCGGACCGAATTCGGATGTTTTAGATGTTTTCTTTGAACTTTTTTGAAATTTTATTGTCAATTGGATGTTAATTACGAAATATATGATTGGGTCCTTGGATATAATTTTAGGTTAAAATGGGTTTGTGAATAGAAAATTTTTGGGTTTTGTTTATGCAGCGCATTATTCTTACACAATGTCCTCGATTAAAAAATTGAAGCTTTAGTATCAATTGGATATTAGTTACAGAAATCCCAAGCAAGATAATAATCTAGGATTTGAACAAAATGGGTCTTTAAATAGAAAATTTAGTGGTTTTGGCTATGCTCCTTGGTAGTTGTAGACAAGCTAGAAGAAGCTCCCTTTCAAGTGTGCTCAATTTAAAAATTGAAGCTTCAGTGTCAATTGGGTATTGATTGGAGTAATCCGAAGTAGGAGAATAATCTAGGAAGTGGGTAAAAAGAGTTTGTGAGTAGAAGTCGTAGACTAGCTGGAAGAAGCTCACTTTTTATTTGGACTCGCTGGATATTTGAAGTTTTATGTCAATTGGATATTTATTAGAGAAATCCATGGTAGGATAATAATGTAGGGACTGAGGTAGAAGGATTTGAGAACAGTAAAACTTTGGATTTTGGTTAGGCAAAATGGTATTCACAAACAAGAATAAAAAGCTCACTTTTTAATGTGTTTGATTTAATTTTTGTAATTTAGTGCCATTTGGGTGTTAAATATGTAGGATAATCTAGGATTTGAGGCAGAATGGTTTGTAAATATTGAATGCTAGTGTGTTGGTAATGTGAATCATTTTTTGGTAAGTGAGTTAAAAGAAGCTCAATTTCATAATTTAAGATAGATTAGCTACTTGTGAAATGTACCACTGCTTTTTCACTTATCACTTCGTCATTCTCTTATGTCCACATAAGCACCGTTTAAAAATATCTCGGAATGGTGCTTGTAAAATCCTTGGTTTTCCATCTTGTGGAGTTCAATGTGCTCTTGATCTTATCAGCCTAAAATGTAAAAGGGTTGTTTGAGCAGTTCGATCCAGGCTTCTGTGTACGTTGTTCGGATCAGAGCATCATGGGGGATAGTCAATATTCATTCTCTCTTACCACTTTCAGGTATGCACCCATTTGTATTAGTCTAGGGTTTTGCTTTGTGTGTCCTTTTCCCAGTAATTACATGCTTCCATGTATGGTTTCATAATGACATAATATTTATTATTGTTTTTGGTTTTACCATCGCAGTCCTTCTGGGAAGCTTGTTCAGATTGAACATGCCTTGACAGCTGTTGGATCGGGCCAAACATCACTTGGGATCAAAGGTAATGAGAGACTTGTATGTGAACAAAATTTTATTGTTATGAATAGAACCATATGCATGCTTGCTTAGATTTTAGGTTACAAGTGGCATAAACTGTAGATTAACTGTTTGGCAATGAGGCAGCGTTGCTGTACAAAAGGCATCAAATTCCACAAAGACCTAGAACCAAGATGCCACCATCTACTTGGGTATCAATAAATTCCACAGTAATTAGTCCAATTAGTCATCATATATAACTGGAAAAAACTACATTGTTAACGTAGACAATGTTGCCCAACAAAACTTATGCTGTTTTTTTCTTAATTTTCAATTATATTTTTATAATGTTTCCTTGTAGTGTTTTAGTTACCAATTGACGGATATAGGGTTTTGGGAAAGAGGAAGCCAATTTATCCGAATACTCTTATTATAAGCAGACATAGTGAAAATTTTCAATTTTTGAGGCCCAATGCGCCATAACTACCTAATAGAGTACCCTAAATATTGTTAAGGATAAATTAAATCGCCTAAGGTTTTGAGGGACCATGTTCATTGCCTTTGGCTTCCCTCCATCCATCACTTCTTTTGTCTTTGCATGTTATTGGATTAGGCGACTGTTGTTGGTTTTCAACATATTGCTCTGTTATAGATTAAACACATTGTATCACTTTCTCTATTTTTATATATTTTTTATATACTCCACATCTTGGTGTTTGCAGCTGCTAATGGTGTTGTTATTGCTACCGAGAAGAAGCTACCATCTATTTTAGTTGATGAAGCATCGGTTAGTATATGGTCTTTTTGATGGCTTAAATTCCTAGTTGTCAGATGCAATTTTGGTTCCGGTACACAGTGTTTTAAGGTTTTGAAAGTTTTGAGAAAAGGTTAGCATCTTGACTATGGTTTTTAACATTGTTTTGGTGGGTTTGTTTTAGGTACAAAAAATTCAAACTTTGACTCCCAACATTGGAGTTGTATACAGGTTTGTACATATAATCTGATATGATTTGTTATGCTAGTTCCTCAAAGATCAATACCGTATGGTACTACTCACTATTTTTCATCATGAAATTAAAATATGCAGACAAGCATCATAAAACTGAAGTTTATTGAGTTTTTTGCACCTTTGACAATATAAGAAATGGGATTTGCTTACTGGAAAAAATAATTGGTCTTTTGGCTTTGAGTTTTGACAGGTTTTTAACTCTGTCCTATAACCTTCTAAATACCTTCAGATATCTAGGACCAGGCCTGTTATGCCATGTGATGTTTATGAAGGTTTTCTGCTCTGACTGCTGCTCATTTATTTTCCCTTTTCTGTTACCTCCTTAATGTAGTGGTATGGGTCCCGACTCTAGAGTTTTGGTTCGAAAGAGTAGGAAGCAGGCAGAACAATATCATAGACTGTACAAGGTACAATTCTGTCTTGTAATGTTGTCGGGTTATCTCAATTTTTATCCTGTCAATATTTTGTATTCTGGGTTTCTTAATTTTTCCTGCCACTTACCTTCAGAAAATGAAATTCAATATTGTATGAAATTCCCTTGTCGTAATATTGCCAAGAGTTGAAAATTTGTTCCCTGACTGTAAGTACTGGGATTTTCCTCCATATTTATTCTACTTTGACATTTTTATGCCCTTGGTGTCTTCATCCTGCACATTATAGTTTTCACAATGGTAGAAGTTGCATTAGTGTTCCTTGGTAATAATTTTCAGGAACCAATCCCCGTAACTCAACTTGTAAGGGAAACCGCTGCTGTTATGCAAGAGTTCACACAGTCGGGGTAAATCATCTTCTCAACCCTCCCTGGTCACATTCTCAATTCTCATAATGACTACATATGTGTGGGAAAATTTTGTCTCTCTGCTCTTTATATTTTTTATAAATTCTAAAGCAACCCTTTTTAAATTTCCTTTCTGTGCATCTTGAGGCCACAGCCAGTTGCTTTTTAGCTCCTCATTTATGTAAATCATCATTGGAGGCATAAAACAAAATGCTCTTATTTCTCTTGATGGTTTGATAGCCGTCTCATGCTGGACACACTCGAATTAGCTGCTGGTTGCATATGTTGTTCAATTTTCCTCATTTACTCGCAAACTTGCAAATTGAAAATGTATGTCAATAATCCTTGTGAACTCAAACAATATCAACATGAACCATCAATTGCGTTGTATACTGTTGTGAGACAAGGATAATAATAAAAGCTAATATATCGCTGGGGAGCTTATCTAAGATAGAAAAATATGGATGAATCATGTATATGTTTTATGCGAAGGTCAACAGTCAATACTAAGTGGTTTTTCAGTAACCTGTTTAAACCATTTGATCATTTAAAGGTTAATGAATACAGCATAATTTCTTCTTTGTTGGTCATTTTTATCTTTTATTTATTTGTTACAACTAACACTAGCCTTTTGCTTTTAATGCAGCGGGGTGAGACCCTTTGGTGTTTCACTTCTGGTTGCTGGATTTGATGACAAGGGCCCGCAACTGTATCAGGTATGTCTTGGCTCCTGTATGGCGTTAAATCTTATTTTTGTACATATGCACACCTGATCTATTTGCCTTTCAGCAATTTGTGGGAACAGAGCCTTTGAACAAGAAAGGCAAGATTGTGTAAAGAAAATTTAATCCTCGCTTCCAATTCCATAGTCGTTGACAGTTTGCTGCTTTTTGTGATCTGTTGTCATCTTCTCTTGAAAGGAAAAATAACACACACGTGGTAAAGTGTTTTTATTCCCAGTCATCTCCTCACCACCCAACCCACCAATGACTTTTAACCAAAACGTTTACTTTCATCACCACCTGAAACTAGCAGCTGTCAGCACCATCAAGCAGAGGTGAGGTTAGGGAGAGAGAGAATTGGTAGTTACTGGTGGCAGAGGTGGCATGGTTGGGGTAGAGGGAGGTGAATAGGAATGGTGGTGGTGTGGTATGTGCCATAGGAGAAAGGTTGGTGTACAGGAAGAGAAATAGGAATGGTCATGGAGATATGGTTTGGTGGAGAGAGAGATTGAAGAGGGAAGGAGAGAGGAGAAGGTTAAGATGGAGAGATAGTGGCAGGTGAAAGACGATGAAAGATGGTTCGGGAGTCAATTATGCGAGTGATACCTCAGGTCGAAAGAGAGGGGTGGTGTTGGCACTTGGTAGGCAGCAAAAGAGAAAAAGCCAGGGGTATGAGAAATTTGAGAGAGAGAGAGAGAGGGAAAGAGGGGCATTGGTGGTAGGTGGCAGAGGAGGGAAAACAACTATAAACAAAATGGGGAAACAAAATAAGTAAACAAGTTTTTGTTTAGGGTTTCTTGTTTTTATTAACCACTACCATGAAAGCATGAAGGGAGAAAATTACCAAATGTCAGCTTCAAGCCTCGTGGGTAACTTCGTGGATTGATCCTACTGTTTCTCGTGTTGAGATATGTGCTATATCATTTTGATTAATCATGCTTCAAGTTTGGTCAACCTGTTATTCTGGCTTGTTTTTATGTTTGATGTAATACATAATTGGCACTCTCTGGTCAATTTGCAATATTTTTTCTATTTGGTTGTTTAGCTATTTGCTTGTTTTCCTCCCGGTATTACTGTGTAGTTATTGCTTCGCTTTTTCTTGGGGATTTGTGTCACAGGTTGATCCATCGGGTTCGTACTTCTCCTGGAAAGCTTCAGCAATGGGGAAGAATGTGTCTAATGCTAAAACATTCCTTGAGAAGAGGTCAGTCAACTCACAGTCAGATAGGAGGAGAGGACAGTGAGAGAGGAAAAGAGAGAGACACAAACCATTTGATTTATCTACTCTTTAGAAAATCAGTTAATTATCTCTTTTCATTTTTGGTAATATTTGATGCTTGTTGCAGGTATACAGATGATATGGAGCTTGATGATGCTGTTCACACAGCAATCTTGACCCTGAAGGAGGGGTGAGAAACATATGCTACTTGCTCTCATAATCTAATGTTGCTGTAGATTTAGGGAATCAAAAGTAATAAGAATTTCAAATTATCAAAATGTTTCACTTTTTTCATTTATAGTACTAGGAAATTGCAAACAAGTGCAGAAATCAAATATTCAGGGACACAACCAAACTGACCTAAAAGTTTTCTGTCCCTTTGGTTATTAAGTTCCTTATATCTATTGGTGGACCGAATGGAGGGCAGGACCACAGCCCTCCCGACTTCTAAATTTCCGACAGATTCCATGTATAAATTTTGAAATTTTCCGAAGAAGCCCATTACGCTGGCCCCCCACGAGAAAGGAACAAATCCCTATATAGAACATGAGGACCTGTCCTTCCTATCTGGAAATCCTGTTTCCACCGCTGGGTTATATCTATCTAAGCTTCCCTAATTTGTGCACTTATGGTCCCAGATTCGAAGGACAAATTTCGGAGAAGAATATTGAGATTGGTATAATCAGCACGGACAAAAAATTCAGGCAAGTTTTTTTCTACCTTGTAGATGTTGTAGTTTACTCAAGTTATAATCATTTGAGTGCGCGTGTTCATGAAGAATATGATAATTCGGTTTTGTTTTGTTTGCAGAGTACTTACCCCTTCTGAAATTGCTGATTACCTAGAGGAAGTCGAGTAACTGGGGAAATGAAAATGGTTATATTTGGTAGCGATTATCTATGTGAGACTCACTCGTTGCTTGAATCAAGCTGTTTTATCTATTATTTTTCATTCTGGTTTCGTTTTCAGATTTCCGAATTGAAACCCTCAGAAAAAGAACCCATGATAAACATCGAAAGCTTTGGATTCTGTAGGATTATATACATCGGCTTTCAGTTTACGTTGTTTTTTAAGTCTTGTATGTGAAACAGTTCCCTCTTATGGTAGAAAATGATTCGACTTTTAGCCTTCTACAGCATGTTTTTGCATTTGCCCTTTACTGTTTCCATTTTTGTCGTTCCATTTTCGACTTGGGGTGCCTGTGCTCCTTTCACATTTCGTGCAAAAATTACGATTTTACAATTCTTATACATGGGAACTAGTCAATTAGCTGTAGCTCAATATTCAAAGCAATTGTTAGAAACTTGCAAAATCAGTGCTGTTGATTACTTGGGGAACTAATATTTCTGTAAAATTCATTGATGCTTCCTTTGCTACTTGGAAAGTTAGCGTAACATAAGTCACCAAATTTTTCATGGAAAAGGTGTGCTCCTAATCCCCACTCCCGCTCCCATAATTTTTTAATCGGTAGTCACGATGCTTTTTGGCTCCCACTTTGCAACCTGGTGACTTCAGCATAACTTGTTTTTATGTCTTCTTGTTTAAAGAAATATATGAGATAATGACATTGTATGTATTTGCTCATGCACTTCATAAACCAACATATTAACAGGTAAAAAGGGGGGAAATTTGTATTATGTAACCGATCCAAATATGAGTAACTTGTGCGACGTTCTGATTTTGTTTACTACTGGACTATCTTGTTTCATTTATATGGTAAACTCGCTTTTTAATGCCTTAACACGAGTAGCATTTTTATTTGACATGACGCTTCTGGAGAATTTGTTGCAAGCAAAATCAGGGTTAACGAACAACTACAAGAGGAATAATAACTTTTAGCGGCAAAGGCTTCGATCGAGCTGTTCACACCAATATATGACTTCATACATTCCGAT